>JZKD02S1675928.1:232676-248243 GCA_000966675.3 Picea glauca
TGTTAGTAACCAATGTGTCCAAGAAATTATTTTTCCTTCATAGGATTAGTGAAAGGCTTCAAGTCCTTTATTACCTTTACCTTGTGCAGGTCAACCATCATCTTGTTCTTTGAAATTATGTGTCCAAGAAAATTTCTAAAACGTTGTAGAAACTAGGACTTATTTGGCTACAAGGGCATTCTCATCTCCCTGCACCTATTTAGCATTACTCTTAAGAATGTCAAATGATGGTTCAAACAATCGAACGGTGCCCAATTGTCCAAGAGTATTTCCAAACACTAGTTGATAGTCACTGAAAATATTTATAATTGTCCTAGAAAAGCACGTTGGTGCATTCATTACCCTAAATGGCACATCTTTGTATACATAAGCACCTCATTAATCATTGAAGGACACCTAATTATGACCGATATAAACATCCAAAAATAATAAATGTCACATTCAACCAGTGGTTCAAGCATCTCTAACATGAATGGTGCTGAAAATGGATCTCACATTATTGATATATTCAATCTCTACAAGTCTACACATATCTTATGCTTCCCACCTTCCTTTTTTGCTACCCTGCTACCTTGATCAAAGAAACCCATTAAATCTTCTTTGTTGGATAAATTATTCATACATCCAATAAATTGTTCAACTCTTCTTCTATTGTTGTCTTGTACTCTAGATTCATTCTATATGTGGCCTCTACCTCACTATACTCAACTCCTTGTATTCCAATGGAATACCTTTCAAATCATGATAACCAAAAGCAAAGATATTTACATATTCTTTAAACAACAAAATTGTTTTAATGATAATGTTGCCATCACAAAAATTACCAATTTCTACATCCTTGGATTCCTCTCCTTTTAATCCTTTCTAAATTTTCCCCTATCCCAACTTTGTCTCTACTATCACAGTGCACTTTTGCAAACTTCTCAGTAACCCATGTTTCTACTAATATATAGGTTATCTTCATATTGTCCTCAAATTTATACTCTTGAATAAACTTATGCATCTCCTTTAAATTTATGTCCAAATCTTTATTCTCATTAGAATCCCTTTTATTCAATTCCAATTTGCATCTTTGTTAGGAAGTTTGATAAATTCAACATTGGCTTCTACTAATATATAGAATACCATCTTCATATTGTCCTCAAATGTATACTCTTGAATAAACTTATGCATCTCCTATAAATTTATGTCCAAATCTTTATTCTCATTAGCATCCCTTCTATTCAATTCCAATTTGTGTCTTTGCTATGAATTTATCAAACTTCCCTAGCTATGCTACCAAAAACCAATTGGAAAAAGAATTACAAGACTAAAAATCAGATTTCCCAAAAGTTTAGCTATGGAAATGTTGTAGGTCTCTCTCATTCTTGATCTCCTTCTCAGAACCTTTTCCCACTTCAATATAGAACAAATGGATTGAAAAATATAAGCATCCTTGAGAAATCAGATCTCTCATAAGTTTAGCCATGGAAATTTGTTAGCTTTTCTCAATCATTCCAAATCTCCTTCTCAATCCCTTTTCTCACTTCAATAATTGAAGAAATGGATTGTCATAGTCACTCTAGAAACCAATCAAAAAGGGAATTACAATAATTGAAGAGATAGATTGTCAGTCACTTTTAGAAACTAATCAAAAAGGGAATTAAGAGACTTGAGAAATTAGATCTCCCAAAAATTCCCACTTTCAAGCTTTAAAGAGACAATGTGAGGAATTCTAACATGAATTTAAAGGGCTACACACATAAATAAGGTGTAATGACTCTCATCAATAGTTTGTCGAGTTAGTGAAAGTGGAGTACTACAATCACCTCGACCAAGGTTCAAGTCTCTCCAATGGCATTCTAACTTGAGTTTATGCTTGTTATATCCATGTGCTTGCAATGGTGATTGGGGCAAGGTGCAAGTCCTACACCACTTTCGTATACTCCTATACAAAGGAAGGGTGATCTACGCTCGATGGGAAAGCTCAAGTGGACGAGTGTTGTGGTTATAATGCAAGAAGTCTTGAGGTCAAGTACCCAACCAGTTATATTGTTGAGACTGTTGAGCCTCACTCGATGTCCCCACCACGTCAGGCCCCATAATCAGGGTCGACAATTTATTCCATTTACCATCCATGAATCATGGAGAAGTACTCGGAGGGTTTTCTACGAGGATTTTCTTGGAAAAAAAAAATGTGAACTTTGCAGAATCAAAATAATCAAAAAACAATGTAAAAATAATAATAAAGGTGTAAACACAAAAATGTTTCCTTTAAGGGAAATTCAAACACCTAGAAAAGAACATTGTGAATGTTTAGTATAACTACTTGAACAATGGGAATAAGCATCTAACATGGAAAAGCAATGGGAACAATAATCTAACATGGAAAAGCAACAATAAGTATCATATGTTGATAGGAATAATAACAACATTAAATAAATATGTTGATAAATCTCCCTTATTTTATTGAGATAAACACCAACCATGTTTCTAAATTGGTTATTCTTTTTCTTTCTCTTATCCTGACTTATACAACCTTTGATTTGTACACTTTGAATACCTTTGGAAACTAGAATTTTTTTTGTCCAACTTGAAACCCTATAAATTTTGAATACCTTTAATACTCATCATACTTGTAATGATATAATTTTGGGGCCGACTTCTTATTCTGCATATTGTAATTGTCCGATGACCAATCCGCAAAAGGGGATTTGGTCCTTATACAATTACCGACTTGATTAATCCTCAATGGAGATTAATCTAATAATAAAAATAATAATAATGACATGATTAATCCACAATGGGGATTTAATCCAATAACAAAATAATAAGAATGCTCTTCGCAGTTACATTATTTCAACAATTGCAACGCTCCCACAAGCTTCAATCTAGATCATCTGACTTCCAGTAACATGGGTCTTGATTTGCTGTTATAACATATGTTGTTATGTGGTTTTTATTCTGTCCGTGTAAGAAGGTTGATAGTTAACAATAGTTGGCCATCTCTTGAAGCCCATTAACCACATTCCATCCATACATACAAAGGAAAATGTCATATCATGAGATTCTTGTTCCCCCCTTCCATTCCAAGTATGGATAACATTCAGTTTGTGCATACATAAATCAAAGACCGCAATCATATACTATTTTCCAGATAAAAATATATAAGTTGGTGTGGGATAAGGGGCACTCACATATATCCAGTTGAAATTTCCCCTAAATCCAGTAGGAACTTTGCCAGAAGTCAGAGTTCCAACACATTGCTGGGAACTTTGACCATGAAACATTGCCCCAAGGGTTTTGGCCCGTCTTAAAACAATCCAGATTGTAAAATTTCCAAACAAATAAGTGGAAAGGCAAAAACAGGAAATGGGGCAATTTCAGTGCCCCTTATACAATGCCATACAAGTCTCCTATCAGAAGCACTACATCAAAGATTGTTGACTGTTCAGCCAGCAGCACCGCATTATACACAGACAATGGCTGCTCCAACAACCACAAACATCATGCGGCCACTCATACAATGCTCTTCCACAGGCAACACGCCCTTTTCCCTTCAAGGGAAAGGGCCTCCAATGCATTTTGCCTCAATTCTATACACGTGAACATAGCACAAGATTAACATACAGATTATTCACTTTTACACACATTCGCATGTTATCAAGCATTTTCGGTACCATCTACAACATTTATCACCTTGAAACTAATTACTTCAACTATCCAAAAGAGAGAATAAAAGGTTTACACAGGACAGGACAGGTTTACTTAAACTAATTACTTCAACTTATACCGGATGTTAAAACTTAATATCGCACAGGACAAACTTCACCAACAGAATCACTACATATATATTCGATCGAGATGCTATTTTTCCATTAGGACCAGAGGGGGTAGGCAGCCAATCAAAAAAGCTTTAGTGTTACCAATCCGATTAGTGTCCCCAAGTTATAACAAGCTCTGGTGCCCCCAAGAATCTCAGATCGTATCCCAAACATGTGATTTCTCAAGCATGATCATCGAGACCGTAGTGGATACTTGTGCTCGACCAGGAACATGGATAATTATTCGATTCTAAAGTGGTGTCGATCAATCAAAGGAGTATACACTTAGAATTTTGTAGAGTACTACCAGAAAATACGATGAGAGGATCAGATCAGATATATATTTAGACAACCTTTCATCCTCCGTATTGTATAAATGTGGCTTCCTCCAAACCCACAAGAGTGACCCAAGTTTGGGGGCACTATTTGAGAAATCCTCGGCACCGCTTGGGGGCTTTCTCCATGCCTTGCTTCGAGTTTATGGGCAACAACAATATTTTGGTTAGACTTTTTTCATTCTCCCTAATAGGTGACACCCTTCACTGATTCCCCATCAGTTGGAGTTGTGCACGAGTCCCCTATCGGTGAATTCCTGTCCTAAGTGGAGTTGCCCACGACCACAAAAAGATGTTGATGTCAATGTCTCCACCCCAGCATCCGCTCTACTCCTTACCCCCCACCACAGGAATTCAATAAGATAAAATGAAGCGCTACCTTTCCGCTTACCAAATAGTCGTCGTAGTTAATAAACAAATCAAAATACAAACACTGCATGGGAGTGCAAAAATAGATTATTATTCTAAAAAATCTACATTTAATCAAATTGTAGTTATAAAATTTAAATGCACCAACAGGACCACATCATCAATCATGTAATCATAATTGAGATGCCTGCATATTTGAGAGCATTTCTTAGTAAAAATATACAAAACCTAGGTACTCTTCTTTTGAACTCCCATGCAAATAAAAGACGATAACAGGCATCAAAAACATACCGAGAGCAAGGTTAATTGGAGGGTCAGACTTGCAACTAGTTTGGGTCATGTACATATTTCCTTGAGATAGCACTGGCCTAGTCCCTGTTTTACTTATGCCCATGAATATCTGACTCATGGGCATAAGTGCAAAAATAGATTATTATTCTAAAAAATCTACATTTAATCAAATTGTAGTTATAAAATCTACATGCACCAACAGGGCCACATCATCAATCATGTGATCATAATTGAGATGCCTGCATATTTGAGAGCATTTCTTAGTAAAAATATACAAAACCTAGGTGCTCTTCTTTTGAAGTCCCATGCAAATAAAAGACGATAACAGGCATCAAAAACATACCGAGAGCAAGGTTAATTGGAGGGTCAGACTTGCAACTAGTTTGGGTCATGTACATCTTTCCTTGAGATAGCACTGGCCTAGTCCCTGTTTTACTTATGCCCATGAATATCTGACTCTTGGCAGAATGAGATACTCAGGCCACTAAAGAATAATTATCAGTCTCTGCTTCTCTATAAGATATCAAGAGTCTGGCTGTTGAATGCTTTCTGTTGAATCCCTTTGTCACATTAAAGCTTGGACCATGTACAACCATTTTCAAAGACCATTCAAGTTCCAACTTCCTATAATTAGGACTGATTGATGCAATGGATCAACCTCGCCGCACTCCAGGGTGTTATTTATTCAGAACCTTGTAGTGTATGCTTACATCTGTTGAAATATTGTAACTTCAAAGAATATTCTACCTGAGAGAGAGTATTGAATAATATTATTAAATTATATTTATTAATTAGGCCCTATTGTGCCTTTGTAAAAGTTGGGCCCTATTGTGCCTTGACAGTTAAATGTAAATTAAAAGGGTAAAGTGACAGGTCGGCCCAGACCTAATTTTAGGCTGGCCAGACCACTATTTATATGGGAGGCCAGTGTCCTATTTGGGCCCTATTGTGCCTTGACAGTTAAATGTAAATTAAAAGGGTAAAGTGACAGGTCGGCCCAGACCTAATTTTAGGCTGGCCAGACCACTATTTATATGGGAGGCCAGTGTCTCATTTGGAGACTCACAACACACTGGCTCTGCAGCTATGAAGAAGTGCGCAAGTCTTGGAGGAACTGCTACTATATCTAAGTGTGACGTCGAGGGTTCTTGGTCTGTCTTGGTATTTCTTGGTTAAGTGGTGTGCTACTCTTCCTAGTGAAGGAGTAGAGGAGGATCCTCTGTTCGGTCTTTGGTCTATCTATATTGAGGAAGTTTTTGCTGGGTTTTCTCCCCCATGAGGGTTTCCCAGGATAATCTGTCTCTATTGTTTCTGTGATTGCCTCGCTTTCAGTGATCTTATTTATGCAGCTAATGTGCTAAGTGATTATAATAATAAAAAAGAACTGTAACTGCTAGCTGTATAAGTAAAACTTTAACAATATCAAGACAAAATCTTATCTCAGTAAATTGATCTCCTAACACCACTTATCCTAGTAAATTGATCTCTGAAAAGGTTGTCCCAAGTTCCAACAACACATTACAGAAAATGATTAAATAAAATTCAGCTAATACACAATTTAGTATCTGCAATTTATTTCCCATTAGGTTCAATCTGCTTTGAAGAAAGTCTACGACTCTTTCCATGAAAGAACAAGTGAACTCTAGTTTTCTAAAACACTATTTTTATGATTTCATTGCCAGCATCATAATGTATTCCCTACCTCGTCAGAATTGAAAATTGCATAACCATCGTCAAACAGATCTCATTTGAGGCAGGTAAATTCAGCACAGTAGAGGCAGTGAGGATGGCATGCTTCCAGACATGAAGCAGTCTTTATTTAACTTCTTGTTTCTGAGAATCAACGTCCATGTTCATGAAGAAAGAGAGGAACATCTCTATTTTATTTCAATAATTTTGTCATGAAACTCTTTGGTTTTTTGCTTTAAGATGCCTAAATGGCAAGAATCAATGGATGACTGTAATAATAGGATCTTTGAAGACCTGTTACTTTATTTTGCAGTTCTCTGTGTGAACAGAAGAGAAGGCTATGTAACCTCAGAGTGCTGTAAAAGCACATCGTAATGTATATTTTGACTTCTGCTTGACATAAACATACAGTTTTTTTCTTGAAATAAAAAGATCACATTTGAGGCAAAGCAGTTATACATGGTATAAACTACTGGCCAATAAAATACCGAGGGGATGCTAAAAATTGCTTTTCAAACAACAGCAAGATGTCATTGGCCAACATGTCACATCTATAAACCTTTATAATAAATATTGCAAAATGTCACTTGCATTCCATTGTGGCTTGATGTTCATTGTTATGATTAAGAGGAATGCATTAGTATACCAGCGAAGCAACACCAATGAGTAATGACACTGCACTAATGAGAAATCACCATCATCTAAGGTACCAGATGCTTTCCAAGGGTAAAACCGCGACAGGTCACCACGGAACCAGGAAAAAGCAAATATGATATTAGACACTAAAATGATAAATCTAAACAGAACAGGAATCTTGTAGAATGAGATGCATTCATATGCAGGTTTTTGAAATTAAACTTCCAGAAGCATGAACTTGTGTATGACAAAACATGGACCCAACTGACTTTCCCCAAAAGCAATGCCATTTATATGTAATGTCAAACACTGAAAAGATGTTGAGAACAACAAAAAGATTAACAAGATACAGCTATTCAACTAGTAAATCAACGGCAACTGCAATCAAACAGAGGAACACAAACCATTTTCTTTTTGGATCTTCAACAATCTCTTATCTATTAAATAAGAGTCAAAGATGTAATTAATAAACCCCTGTAATTATTATGATAATTTAATAAAAACATACAAAAATTGCACCTCTATAGAAAAGGTGCAAGAAATCTCACTAAGTATAGAACTAAATGGAAATTATCCAAATGAAATCAACCTTTAGACATTCTCTGGGAATAGATTTAGAACCCATGATTCTCAAACAAAATTTTGAAGATCAAATATAATTGAAATTGAATCAGATGAAAGAAGTGAATCTTCAATTTAAATTCTAATCTTCAATCGAAATTCTAGTCCAGGATTATGAAAAACATTTGCAAATCACTCAAGGTGCAACAACTACAACTCGTCCAGCAACCTGGTCCAGGTCTCTTTGCCCACTGGATGTAATACGTCTTCCGCTGAAGCAAGAAAAAAGAAAATTATATCAAAATAAATTTAAATTGGCACAAACAACAATAACAACAAAATGAATAACCGAGATTTTCAAGCCACAAATAAGAGTTGGCAAGTAGAAGTTAACTGAGAGATAAAATAATGTGCCCTTTGCAAACTTAATACACTGTTGCCTAATAACACACTGTTGCCTAATAACCATAAACAGACTACATATTAAAAGCACGAATTTTGAATAGATCACTTCTTAATATTTAAATATTGACAAAATCTGATAACTTCTTAATATTTAAATATTGACAAATCTGAACTCCTACTTATGACTGCTTCTTTGCACTTGATTAAATTGAAATATTACGAAACTATGAATTCCTAACTATGATTGTACCTTTATTATTGTTTATCTTTTAAACACAGAATATTTAATCACTTCTAGGCTGCAGAAAATAGCCTTTTGAGATCCACTTGTTGGTACTAGACTTAAATGGTACCAACCTTCTTGAACCCACAAAATAGCAGTCTCTAACAGATCAAGTGTGAATAAATCTAGAGTCAATCAACCAAAGTACAGAATATTATTGTTCATCTTTAAATACTCAACCACTTCTAGGCTGTAGAAAATAGCCTTTTGAGGGCCACCTGTTGGCACTAGACTTAAATGATACCAACCTTCTAGAGCCCATAAATTAGCACACAGTCTCCAACAGATCAAGTGAGATTAAATATAGGGTCAATCAACCAATATGTAAGTTGAATGACCTGCGCTACACTATCTCTGTATATCTATAACAATAGAGTATTAGTAAGCTATTGCTGAGAAAAATATAATAAGTTATAACAGATTGCAAATCAAAACCTGATCAAGCATAACAGTAAGTCTAATCTGTAAATTGGGCCTAGCTCAGGTGGTTAGGGAGGGGAAATGTTATCCTCCCCACCCAGGTTCATATCCAGCTTATAACATGTTTCGCTCTTTGTGAGCCAATGGTTGCTGAGGCTGTGACCCATGAGGAATATCTTACCTTTCGGACTGGAGGGTGGGGGTGCTTGGTTACACATAAAACATTAAAAAAAAACAGTAAGTCTGGTCTAAAATAAAAGGAATTTCCTGCTCTATATTATCAGAGCTAACACAGAATAACAAAAACAGATGACAATCATCAAAAGTAACAGATCTAAAACATCAGTCGAGAGCATTGAATCAGAACGAAGTATTTAATTTAACTGATAGATGTACTATCAATCAGTAAATGTGTTTCAGTTAAAACTTAAAAGCAGTGAGATAAAGTAACATCATAAGAAAGACGCAGTTTAAAGCGGGAACACAAGTACCAAGACAATACCCACTTGAAAGTCTGAGTACTTAGCTCTTAGAAGGATTCGGCTGTTACACTGTTGCAAACCCTTGGACACCAATATCACCTCGTACATTAAGCTCCTCTCGAGATCATGACACAACGAGGTACAAAAGTGATACCTAAGCTTCTATTTATATTTGAGGATCACTTTACCTAGTCAACCCCATGACTAGTTAAACATCCTACCTTTTGCTTATTTTTATCAAAATTATGATCCACATCTCCAAATAAATGACTTCATTGCAATAAGGGATATCTAAACCCAACAACACCGTAATTTCAAAGTTCCATAAAGGATAAACCCTCTCCTGGCATGAAACTGTCTTATTGATTCAATGTGATTAAAATTAAGCACCGTGTACAAAGAACTAAAAAGTTTAACTCTGGATAAAACATCCATACAGAAAACACAATACTGGCTATCAAGCATGATTACAGTGAAAACATCATTCTGTCACAGCTTAGATGTCAATGCAACAAAAGGAAACTTATATGAAGTCTTTTAATTGAAACAGACTTCAGACAAACAATGGAGACACACATGGCAAATCGACTGAAAAGTGTAAATTGGATGTAAAACTCCTCGAGGATCAAATTAGAAAACAAAAACAGAAGAATAAACATATTTACGTGTATACATACAGAAAAAACTATCATAAACAACAATAGAGTCCAGACCAATACTGTATACAAGAAAATCAACATTCATTAACAGAAAATATTCTAAACAACACGTAAAATCATCAGTTGAAAAAACCCCAAAACATTTTAATATCACAACTGACAGAGGGTCGCTGGTAACAGACAAAAATCTCTATTGACCTCAAATCAGGTGTCATAAAACAATCACAAACTAGACATAATATTTAACAAACATAATAGTAATACATCATATAAAACTTCAAAAATTCAATTTTAGCGTAATAAAAATGATTCTTTGATTTTCTCGATAATATAATTATGCTTTGGCATTGGACCTAGCTTATTGATTCTAGTGTGCATGATTAGATTCCATTTCTCCAACCATCGATAGCACCCCCTCAAAAATCTTTGAGAAACGAATGATTAGATCTTAGGAGTCTGTTCATCCATATGAATAACTATACTTGGTTTACAGGAATAACCAGGAATTAGGCCAATAAGCTAAAAAATTGAATATTGCCTCACGGACCTATACCTTTTATTCATTTATGGTTTGGATACCTGTACAAATATACACCTTTTTTCTTGCGTCTGACACTGCTCGTATTAACAAAAATAACCCCTATAAGCAAGCTAAAACCCAATGCAGAACAAACATCCTAAAGAGCTGACCATGGCTGTCTATTAAAAAAACTTACCCCTATTTGGCCCTTTTCTCTCCATGTGTTTCAGGAGCACTCGTTCCTCCTTTCTTTTCTCTTTACATATAAACGTTTTCTACTTAATGGTCTAAGGCTTACCTTCGGGTTTACCTCTTATTGTATTTGTTTCGTCCGTTTACTAATTGGAGATGCCTTGGGCAATTCCGCACAGCCATTGTATCCTCCTATTGACCTAATTTGGTCATTTTTGGACATTAAAATAATTTCTTTATTTTTTTATTTCCTTCTTTTATCCTTTTTTGACAAATATACTTGACCCAATGGATGTAGAGATGTGTAGAGCAAGAAGAGTTTGACAACAAACCAAAACCAGAAAATAATACTTTGAACACTCCCTTGACCTCAACAGCGAAAAACCCAACAAACAGTTTCAACACTCTCTTGACATCGAGAGTGAAAACCCAACACCCGATTTGCTGAAATTATTGATAAACTAAAAAGAAAGAAAAAGGGTTGTGGCACTCACCCATTAGGATCCATCTCAATAATGTTCATTTTCTCCAGTTGCTGCAATATATGGCGTGCWACAGAACCACTGCTCTTACAGAAATGCGGTGGCCGTGCCCCATTTCTCTGACTCCCACCATAGATCTTGCGGAAAGCACCAACTCCAATTCCATGCCTCAGATAGATCTTGCGTGCCATAGAAGCTGAAATAAACCCAAAAACACGGTATCACCTACACTGTTGAATCTCTAAATCCATATAAAGAATCAAAAAAACAGAAGACTTTACTTATTGCAGGGATGGTATTGGGATACCTGCTCTGACATAGTACCAATCAGGGTCATATGGAGCAAGTTCCTTGAATGTGGCGGTCTTCACAAGATCGGTCCAATGGGGAAGCTCAATCTGGGATGTATGATAACCATCAATACGAATATGACTATAATATAAAGTTGTGACCTAAAAATTCTTGAAGATACCCAAAACCAATGCAAAAATGTTTCAGAGGGAGAGAAAAAAGAAACGGCAAGTACCTTCCCAGAACGCTTGAGATGGGCAGAGTAAGCCCTGACAAATTCGTGAGGTGAAACATCTTTAACAGTACAAGCCGTCGCCATGGAAGCTCCTTGCCACAGTTTCTCTGCAAGCTCCAAATAACACTAAACTCTAAGAAGGATTTTAGGGTTTGTATAAAAGGCATGAAATAGGGTTTATGATATCTCAACTAAAACATGCATTTATCGTATTAAATTAAATTTAAAAAAAAAAATTGCTTTTATTTATTTATTTTTCTCACTATAAAGGGACGTGGACCAAGTTGTTATAACATGCCCCGAGGGATAAAGGAGGTACATTATTGGTAAAGTGCCAACATCTACTATATGCATTATGCATGCCCACTATTCCACAAAACACCTATGACATTTGTTGTGAAGTTTTTTTTTTTTTAAAAACACCTATAACCTTTGTTGTGAAGTTTATTAGTCCCGGCCTGCACGAACTATTAGTAATCGATTTTGCATTCCCCTATTAGTATTAGTAATCGATTTTGCATTCCCCTATTAGTATGGCACGAAAACCAAGAAATTTAACCAAAGTTTCAATTGTTTCATGGAGTTTTTCAACTCATATTTCTTATTTAACCTTAAGTTTTAAGTTGGAGGTCTTATTTGGCCTCGTATCGAGGCAAACGGTCACAAACTTAGGGAGATAGATGGTAGAAACTTGGTGAACATGATATGTACATAGAAATGTGAATTAATGCTAAGTTTCAACTTAGCATTCATTAAATGTTATGATTAATATTTTCCTATGCATAACTCGTAACCCTCTGATGAGTTGCCAACCCTGTCTCTGGGGAGCTGCCAAGTGCCCTCCCACTTGGTCACTTGCATGTCACTTGTCATTATTATAAAGCATATTTTAACCCCACTTATCCATCTACTTGCTCCTTTGTTTTCTCCTCGCCTTCCAGACTCTCCACCCTCCGTTCCTTTCTGCTTCATTCCTCCCTTCTACTTTCTTCTCTGTTCCTTTCTGCTCTGATGTCCATGCCATTGATCCAGACTCTTCACCCCTCCAATTGAGCCCCCTTGTTGCCCCTCCAATTGAGCCCCCTTAAGATGTAATCAATGAGTCGGAAACTGTGGAATTGTTATTACTATTCATGGTTAAAACAATTAATTGGATGAAGATAGTAACTAGGTACTTACCTCGGTTCCTCCACTCTTCACTTGGCATCCCTCGCGCGCACGACCTTGGCCTCAATATGAAGATTCTGCACATCGATGAGTTCAAGGGGCGACAAGATTTCTTTCAAAACTCTGGATGCAGAACACAACCGACTGCATAACACAACTTGGGCGCCTTCGCCCTTCACTTGGCATCCCTCACGTGCGATCTTGGCCTCAAGATGAGGATTATGTGCCAGCGTGCTTAATCGGAGGAGTCTTTCACCGGCATCATGGAAACTTTCTTTCAAGTTGGTCAGCATCACCGAATCTTTACTTCAAGCTTGCCATCTCACTGGAGGAAGTGAAGGAGAGGTTATCGTTTGCTTCCTTAGCTCCTGTTGCACATACCAACTGCATTGTACAACATCCAGGGTGTGTATGAACCTGTGAGCCCATTGACTCCATGGGACATTTTTCATTATCCACCTTTACTCGCAGTACACCAGATGCTCCTGTGGATCTTCCATGCCTTTGAATCTATTGTGACAATTCTCGCCCAGGTTCCTATACCCTACCCACAGGTCTGAATCGAAGTTCAAGCAAGTCGGTAAAACTCTTTGGTAGGAGAAGTTACTAGTTGTCATCTGCATTCTACATTATGCATTATGTTGACTGCATCTATACAGTGGTTGTTAGTATGGTTCTATTTGCATTCCCCTCGAGAGATTGTTACTTGCTTTGAATGCACATTGGGTCTACTAGCAGACTTTTCCGCTGCAATATGATGAATTGTTGGAAACATAAATGACAATGCATTTAAAATGAATCTACACTGCTTTGAAAATGGACACCATGATGCATAATAGAACGATTTACTACCACTTCATAGACGAAATAGTGAACCACAACTGAAATCTAACTTATGGGTAGGCTTCTCTAGCTTGTTGGCTTGAATGGGGGATGGTTGCTTTGATGATTGACAGTCCACGGATAGATAGATCCATGCCGGAGTGTCGTGCCCAGTAGGTCGAACTAGTAACTTTTTGCAAGGACAGGCCGTTCTCATGAACTATGGTTTAGTGTATCTCGGCCCCTAGAGTGGATAGAGAGGTTACGTAACCTTCATACCATCAGCTTCAAAGGTCAATGCAAAATACCTAATGTGACCTTCTTGCGCAATAAAATTCTTATTACCATTTGTTTTGCCTCCAACAACTCGACTCACAAGAACACCAGAGTTCACGACAAGAGATCTCCCACAATTTTCTTAAGACTTCCGGTCAATTAAAACAATCTTTGCTTCTTTGCCACTCGTCTGATACATGGTGTTGATGCTTGGTAGACTATCGAATTTTTCATGACAAATGGTAATCGACTTTAATGTTGGATCTGCAGTGTTGGCAATCTTCAACATTTGGGCGCTTTAGGGTTTGCCTCGGGCATATTAGGGTTTGACAAATTTATTGTTGTGTTTTTTTTTTAACATTTGTTTGGCGCCTCCTTTGGACAACTGGGTTAACTCCTTGTTTTGTCAAATCCCGAAATGCCTTGCATCAACCATTAATTCTCTCGCGCATAGATTTCTTACACTTGGCACTGTGACTTGGCATATGATGAATGTTAGGCCCTCGGTTGTGAACTTCAAAAATTGGAGATTGGGCTTCGTGAGTGGAGGATCTTATCATTATAAATACTCTATTAGACTATATTAATCATCTTAGTATAAGGAATATCTTATATTTATCTTATACTTGACTAGAACTATAACTAAGCTTATATAATTACTGAAACTATACCTAACTCCTCGAACTAAATTGAACTAACTCTAACTAAACTGAACTCCTATAACTCAACCTAGCCGAGGAATTCTAAGAAATATATCCCACAAGCCTAATCACAAGCCTTGGGACTTGTTGCTTTCAAATTGTTGGTACAGACTTGTTGCTTGGCAACTCCCCTTGTTGAAAAAGGCTCCAACAATAGAGAAATCTATGACATTTGTTGTAAGTCTATTGAAAAGGGCTCCAACAATAGACATACATGGGCGTTGCACCAAACCATTAGATTCCACATAGAGGGACACCAATTGTTAAGGGTCATGTATATACCTTAAGAGTTTGTCATTTCACTATTACTTTCTCTACTTGATACTTGCAAATAATATCATAGTCAATGTTTATGAGGTTTATTAGTTACGATCTCTCAAATATCACTTGTAAATAATATCATACTCAATGTTTATGAGTTTTATTAGTCCCTACAACCCGAAGTTTTATTAGTCCCTACCCTTCGGGCTGTAGGGACTAATAGTAATCGGTTTTTCATTGTTGCATTAATACGGCACAAAAACCAAACACTTTAACCAAAGTTTTAAGAGTTTCATTCAAATTTTCATCCCGCATTTGGTTTTTAGCCTAAGTTTGAAGTTTGAGGCCTTATTTGGCCTCTTCCCGAGGCACACCCTCACCATATCTTGGCTTAAAATCACTTTCAAGTGTATATTCTATGAATAATATTGCATAAGTCAAGTAATGTTATAACTACTTCTAGCATTAGTTCTTGGCATTAAATGTTAAATCGTAGAGCTTTCTCCAATGTTTATTGGAATTCCCTTAGCTGCCACCTATTGGAATTTCCTTAGCTGCCACCTTGTCAAAAAGACTGTTGTTCCTGGAGATTGAAATTCCTCATACCACAAGAGGTGGAAATGCTCTCCACTTCTTTAACTAAGGGTTGTTAAAGAATTCCCAAAGACATTCGTTCAAAGAAATTTT
>JZKD02S1675931.1:0-15697 GCA_000966675.3 Picea glauca
AATTGTTGTATGGGGAAATAATGAAGGAAAATAAGTTCAGAAACAATTGGTTTGATGTGACAAAGATAATATTCATAATAAATTGGTGTCTAAGATCTCCTTGTTTGTGGGACAAGGGACTCCCTCTCTGCTGTAATTTGACTACTAAAGTCTACAAAGATGTACATACTCCATCCCCTCTAAAACATGTGACCTCCAAAAAAGAAACACACTTATTAACCATTAAACCTACTCACATGCCGAAATAGCTCACTTGATTGGGACATAAAGTTAATGGTGATGAGTATAACTATAATGGAATCGTAAGATGGTCGTGGTCAGTATGACCACCATGAAATGCAGGAAAATGGTACTACTGTGACATGCAGTGACACCGACATGAGAAGTTGATGGTAGTAGGTGTGACTGTAATGTAGTCATGGTAGGTGTGATTGTAATGGTAGGTGTGACTGTAATGTAGTGACAACGACACAGTATGAGATGTTTCTTTTGGTGTGGTAACTCCACTTTAAATTCATGCCTACCACTGCACCGTAGTAAATGTTTGACATTGGAGTTTTTCAAGAAAGCTTATGAGATTAAAGTTGTTTACCATGTTCAAATGGGAGTTGTTGTTTTATCTCCATGGGAAATCTCTTCTTATGTATGGTTAATGGTTAATGTATATATTCTTTAAAAGTGAAGAATTGACTTTTATTTTTTTAATGTTAGTTCATTTATGAACATACAATGTTTTAATCAATCAAAGGTTTTAATAATCACATTGTAATGATAATCAGTGAATGGGCACATTATTATCTAACCCTTATTAGTCCTTGTCATAGGCACAGAGGGACTATAGCGATCGATAAATCATTGACCTCGTATTAGATTGTGCATTGACCATAAATATTTCCATATTATCTATTGTTGGAACAAGAGAAGTGAAAACATCAATTTTTGTATAATAAAAAGTACCATGTTTGTCAAGATATCATTGGACAATGGATTGGAGGTCTTATTGCCGGCTTCGCTATTCCCAATGTTATATATCTTGGCATATCCAAAGTATTTGATCGTATATGGTCTTTTTGAATCATATATTTTATTATGCATTGGTCGAAGGTGGATTAATGCTAGCATTAGTTCTAATGTTTCCTTTAGCATTTTTTGTTAGGTAGAATACATTCTCTACCATATTACTATGTGTGATTTTTGATTTATTGTTGTGTGGTTCGAGAGAACAAGCTTTCCATGCTACATTTTTTCTTAAATGCTTGCACAGGGCTACGCCCTTCAACGGTCTTGACAGTCTTAAGTGTTTACCTAACAGCTCTGGCAGTCTTAAATGTTTATTGTACAGATGCCTTGCAATACAGTTTCGTTCATGGTCGACATCACTACTTCAGTGGTTGATGATTGTTCGCTGCTTCATTCCATGATTCTTGTTCTTGTGTGATTCAACTTTGCAAAGTTGAGGTCCTACAGTTGCAGTTCGACCTCTTCGCGGTTGTTCACTGGTTTGTTGTTCTTCAACTTTTCAAGCTGTTGGACCTATTGTTGCGGTTTCCAATTTTTGGGGTTGAGCTCTTGTCATCGCTCGTTGATGGGTAAGTTTCCCTGTTGTTGCTATTTTTCAATGGTGGGAGTCCCTGCCTCCAAATTCTGTTGCAGACCATCTTTGTCCGTGGTCTTAATTTTTGTTCCTAGAAACCATGCGTCTTCATATGCTGGTTGCCACGTCCATAGCTTTTTCGAAAATTGCAATGTAGAGGGGTTTACGAAAAGTAGTTCATAGCTATCAGAAGAGGGAACCATTCGACGGGGTGTAGACGCAGGGAATGCTTTTATTCTGTGGGTCGAAAAACTGTGTCCACCTGTTCTATTTCTACTAAGTAAAGTTATGGTGTTATTTATTTGCGTTGTTTGTTTTGTTTGGTTCACTTTCCAGTGTGGGTTTGTTTTCTTGGCATCTACTATAGGGACTAGGGGGGATTGAAGTTAAGAAGAAGAAGGTTGAAAGATACATACGAGGATTGGTACCCAGTTCTGTGCTTGTAGTTTTCCTATTTTGCTTGCCTTTTTTTTTTGTTACTTTTATTTTTTTTCCCTCCTTTTCTCTGTTTTCATACAAACTGAAAGTATCTAGCAAACAAATTCAAAATAAGAGTTCAAAAGATGAAAGAAGTAATAGATGTTGATTCGTATGAAACAGATATATAGTCCATTATACATGACAACATTGACGTGGTTTTGCATAGCAATGGCCTTTTTAGATTGGATGCATTCTTGTATACTGTTGGGGATTGTCTTTTCGATACATTCTAGGTTCTACTACATTTCCAATATTCGTCGACTAAGCTGCGCAATGGATTGATAGATTATTTCTTGATTTGTTTTAAAAATGGAAATGTTGAGGCTTTGGAGTCCTATGAATACAAACTGGAATCCGATTTTCTTCGACAGTTGCATGGAATACATGATGTCCCTACGTATTTTTCAAAGATGCGGTTGTATGCATCTCCAATTCTACCTGCACATGAGAGGGGACTTTGGGGAGATACATTTTGTATATGGTGGCTATCTAATTGGCTCAATATATTAGTTGGAATATGGTCATTGACAAGAAACATAAGATATCTACTATTCAACAAAACTGCATCTGACAATCCATATTGCATCTTGTTCCATGATGCCAATGCCGTCAGTGGTCATCATGAACCACTAATGTACAGAAAAATGTCCATATGAAATGTTGAAGGTCCTCATATTTACTTGTTCATCATTTTCAAAGACCTTGAATTTCAATGGAAACATATTTTGCATCGCATAGATTGCCATGGTTTACAACTGGAAACAAATGTTGTGTCTAGCTGTGGAGATAGTCTGTTCAATGCAATTTGTTGTTTGGTGGTAGTGGAGTACGATGTGCAGTCACTGTGGATTTACATTGTATAGTCCTTTTGCAATGAAATTATAGGCGACAACCAATGGGCTTTTAGGTGCTTGCATCAACACCTTTTCCCATATCTCCTAGAAAATATGCCAACAGTTGGAAGTTGGCAGGAATACCTTGTGAACATGGCACTTCCATATGAAAAAGGGAATGTGGAGGGTTGCATATTATGTTTGCAATGGATGTCTATGATATTCAGAGTAAATATCTAGGTCTGGTCGGCCTTGCCAAATGGCACTGTCCATTCCTGGTTTGTTGATTCAAATTACGATCGAACAATTGACATCCTCTCGTTGAAAACAGATACAACACATATCCATTATGAACCTTTGCTTGGACATATCGGTGGTTCAGGGTTGAATGTCCATGCCATCTAAATGACATCAAATTTGCATACGTGTCGAATGCTTTTTAGTGAGAATGAGACTCCTCCCAGTTGCGATATGGCCATACAAGGCTTGAAAAAAAAAACCATGCGTGAAATTCATCATAGTTGTGATGAGGCCATACAGGGCTTAAATAAAAAATGTAGAGTAAGTTATCACAACTTGAAAAAATTTATGCGTCAAATTTATCCCAGTTGTGATAAGGCCATACAGGCCTTAGACAAAAAGCGTAGACTAGTTTATGAGAACCTGATTCATAGTGAAATTAATCCTAGATGCCATCAACTCATCGTGCCCTTGGGAAAGAAACGTAGAGTAAGTTACCACAACTTGAAAAAGGTCATGCACAAGAGAAAAAAATACATTGCTACGCTTCCTTCTAGAGAGAAACTCACATATCATAATGTAAAGAAATTTGTTCATGCAGAACACAACAGAAACAGGTACGGTTGCATATCCCAGAATGGTCATGCAACGGTGACATTTCGTGGTCTAGAAGAAACACCATGCAGTACTACCAATGAAAACTGGGAAACAGTTTCTACCCATACTTCCCTGCAAAAGAAAAATGCAAGACATACCTACATGAATCAAATTAAAGACACTCCTTCCATTGCATGTGCAATTTGTGAACAATTGAATTTCTCAAAAAACACTAAGTCTTTCACACTTGATTTATAAGCAGAATTCCTCTGCTTGACAGTGCACGAGAAACCATTTTCCAGTGGCAAAGTTTGTCTTCCATGCAAACAGTCGCTTGAAAATGGAAAATTGCCACAGTTTGCAACCCCTGACCAAATAAGATGTAATACACCACTACCAGATGCAAGTGCACTTACAGAACTTGAGGAGAGACTTGTGTCTCTGCGAATTGCATTTGCTCAAATCATACCTTGGGGCTATAAACTATCCCAGATGGGCTTAACAAGATCAATTATTAATGTGCCTATTCAGCTAGATGTTGTGCAAAAAGCGTTGCCACAATTCATTAGCAATACAATGACAATTGTTATGGCTTTGAAAAGATGCTTGCGATACAAAAATGCCTATCAGGTAGGCAAAGTGTGTGTGCATGTTGTTATGAAAGCATTAAATGAATTATCGACACCTATTTTGTGAATATCAAAGCCAATATTGACATCAGCAAAGACAGGTCGACTGAAGATTCGAAAACAATTTCCAATTAAACTTGCATGTGCACGTACAGTCCACATATCACAAGGACTAACACTTGATAATGTTGCATTTCAACCTGCTGGAATTTAGATACATATACTTGTATACACAACACTGTCCCATGTCATAAGCATAGACTCCTTTTATTTACTAAGTCCTCTCACAAAAGATAACTTCAAAGTGAAACAAAAATTTGATATTGAAATGGAAGGACTGAGGACCACCGTAAAATGGAAATTGCACTATGATTACCAATCCATACAAACAAATTCATCTGTATCAATTCTCTCGCTTAACATAGGCAGCTTAAATGCACACATGGATGATATACTGAATGACTATGATATAATGCAATCCGATATTTTGTGCTTGCAGGAAACACACATGGCATTATGCATGCAGAACAAACAATTCCCAAATCACAATTGCATATCAAGTTACATTGCACATGGGGTGATGATACTGGTGAAAAAACATGTACTAATCTTGGACCATATACATATCGAAGAAAAGAATGTTGAAGTGGTGCTTGCAATTTTTTTTTTCTATGAAACAAAAGTTGCAATTTTGAATCTGTATGCTGCTTCGCATGCAACATTCTCCAACATAGTAGATGCTATTTCCAATGCATTGGGCCATTTCCATCTGAACGGACCCATTGTACTTGTAGGAGACTTCAATATTGACATGCTACAAAATAGTGGCTGAACAAAAGAATTGGAAAACTACATGTGCAATTACAGTCTCTGCTTTCTTTTGAACAACACAAGCCATTTGCAAAACGCACTTATTAACCATGTCTGGTCGAATGTGCCCATTCCTCAATACAATATGTTTATCTTAGACACATATTGGTCTGATCACGATACAATTGGTATTGCACTTGAATTATGAGATATACGTCAAACATATTGCAAAGTCATATTTCTATGTTTCAAAGCATATCTATATAACTTGTTGCAAAAAAAAATAAAAAAATTATCCGGCTTCTTAGTTTTCCCTGATTTCTACACATACTGTTCTGGTGAGCATACAGTCGGTGTTGTACTTGAATTATAAAATATACATTATGTCAAAAAAAAAAAGGTACATCCTCCTAAAAACTATTTGTTACTCTCTTCATCTTATTCTATTTTTTTTAGTATATCTACATAGTACTTGCCTTTTTCTTTACATCCAAACTTATGTTCATATCCCTTTTGTTTTGTACTTTTGTTGATAGAAACAAATAGGAAAACTAGACGCCACAAAGAACTCCTACCTAGATATGTAGAGGAATCCATGCAAAGGTGCATTTTTTTCTGCCCATGTTCCATACTAAACAATTTTTCGTTTACTTTGTCTGTATTTGTCGAACTTGTTTGCAACCATGTTTTATTTTTATTTTTATTTTGCGCCTAGAGCCCGCCAGTCTGTAGGTCCGCCATCCAACATAAATGCAATGTTGATCCAGTCAGTCCGCAAGTCCACTTGTCAATTTGTATATCTCCCAACTATGGGTGCTATTTGTAGGACATGAAACATTAGAGGCCCAATGTACAACCCGCAATTCCGTGATCCAAATAAGTGGCTAAGTATGGAATAAGGGATCTGTGCATATTTGGTATATGTATTGCTTGTTTCTGGGAGCTTGCCAGCCCTGGAGTCTGTGTGTCAACTTGTATATCGTGGAAATCACTAGAAGTAGAATGTTGACCCGACCAACCCACAAATCCACTTGTCAATTTGTATATCGCGGAGTTGTGGATGCTATTTGTAATGCATCAAACAATAGAGGGCCGTTTTTGACCCCTCGATCCAAAAACTGCACATGCTCTATAAAATCTCAGCCACCCTGCAAGTCCTCTTGTCAGTTTGTATATCACGGAAGTCTGTGTGTTATTTGTGGGATACATAACAATAAAGGCCTATTTTTTGAGCCCGCCAGCCCAAGAACCTGCGATCCAGAAAGTGGCCAAGTATGGAATGCAATATCCATACATGCTCTATAAAATCTTATGTCCATACTTTATAAAGGTAAATATATAGTTCTGCCTGGTTTCTACACATACTGATCTGGTCACCACACAGTTGGTGTTGCACATGAATTATGAAATATGCACTGTGAGTCGGAACGAACCCTTTGGTTTCCTTAGCCAATTTTATGCTCGCGGGTCCCCCGGTATGCCTTATCAAACTCTTGTTCTCCATGTTCTGAATGTACATATTGCATCGAAAACTTGGTAATGTGGAAGATTTCATGTCTATCTACTCTTGCGCCTGAGACTTCGGTGATCTACAATTGGACCCGGTTTGGAAGCTTGCAACTCATTTGCTATTTTTTTTTAATTAAATTGTACAATATCAATATTCATTATTAATAATTTAGTGCTTGAAAATGATGTTTTTAGATAATGTTAGCTATATAACATATATGTTGAGCACCCCTGTCCGGTAACCTGTGATCCAAAAAGTTCCTTGAGTATGTAAGTCCGCTTGTCAATTTGTATATCGCTGTTCTCCGAGTGCTGCAGACCGATACAAGTGCAATGTCCAACCAACCAATTAAATTGTGGAATATCAAAATTTTATATCACGGAACTCTGATCCATAAACAATTGGCATCCTGGGCCCTCCAGCCCTGTAGTTCGTCTGTCAGTTTATATATCGCAAAACTCCGAGTACTGTTTGGAGGACACAGAACAATAGAAGTGCAATGTTCAGCCCGTAAGTCCGCTTCTCAATTTCTATATCGCGCAAGTCTGGGTACTATTTGTAAGACACGGAGCAATAAAGCCCCACTTTTGAGCTCGCCAGCCCCAGAACCTGCGATCCAAAGACTATACATGCTTCCCTTCGCTATGCTCCCTGAGAGCCTACACAAAGTCACACTTTCCATACTTAGCCACTTTCCCGCAATTCCCCAAATATACAAACCCTCCGCTGAACTGCACCATCATGCCCTCTTACGTTTTATGCGTTTTGCAGTCAACAATTCTGACTCATGCAGTTTCACCATTGGACACTCACTAGTTTCACCATGCAGTATATATATATATATATATATATATATATATGCCTTGTTTCTAAATATTTAATGCTAACAAGTCATCGTGCAGGCACCATCTGAGCTGTCATTGATGCACGCAAGGCTCGAGAAGTTCTGCCATTAATGCAATATTTGCGGAGGATTTTGTTATCCCTTCCCAGTCTTAATTTCAAATACCATGGAATGTCATTCCCACGTCGTCATCTTGGTTCCTTCATGAAACCTCCAATACTTAAATGTTTTTCGCCGTAACCGCTACCTTGGCACTTATAAGTATGCAATAATTAATCTTTACTTATAACAAGTCACCATACATCATGCATAGATATTGTCATTATTGAGGAGATTTTCTATTCGCACGCATTGAACCAACGCTTCTGGGGGGTTATATTGTCCCCTCCATTTCTTCATTTCAAGCAGTGTCTGGAGAAAACCAACGTTTTCATTAACTACTGGCAGCAGCTCCACAACAGTTTTGTAGAGACATAGTGAACATCTTCCTCAAAGGCTTCCCATGTAGAAGAAGGGGAAAAGAATTGTAGGGGAGGCGGAGCAACCTGAAATTTAGAGTGAAAACATGGATATTGACACTGATTTGGATAGCATATTTTGTAACCATGATCATCCCAAAGACACAATTGACCATGCCTACCCAATGGACATGGTTGATACCAAAATTTTTGACGAAGATGAATCCTTCGTATTCCAGAGTGCTGTTTTTGAAAGCGAATAAAAAAAATTAATCATTGAAAAAAGAGATGTAAAAAATAAGAGAAGAAAACATCGTTCAGAATTTGACCTTGCCAATATGCAGGCGTCCAAAATATCTCAACTTCACTTGGCAACTGGAGATGCTCTTCATGATTCCGTTGGATTCATTGAGGCCAAGAATGCCAGACTAAAGAACTGGATTAAGGAATTAGAGGAAGATTTGTTTCCTATGCCATTGCTTGGTAGTCCTTTGGAAATAGCCATGCCTGCGACTACCTGCACCCCTACAACAAATCTAAAAGGCTCCTCCAATTTCCTTGCATCCTGTAGAGGATATGTGGAAAAAATATCAACAAAAGAATGGAACTGATTACTAAGGCCTGGGAAACATCACATAAGATAGATTCCCTGGGGATCAGGGCGCATAACTTGATTCAACTTCTATAGACGGATTTAAAAAATGAAGAAACTTTCTATTTTCACACAATCATCCCTTTTGCCTTTCATGTCAACAACATGCCAGACACAAAAAGAAGACAACATGATCTCCTGTCCAAAAAATGACTCACTCAATTAGAAGATTGTTGGAAAGAGAAGGTGAAGAACCTGCATCTCATCATCCAATCATGTGAGTAAGCAATATCAAAGAAAGAAACATTATTCACAAATCTCACCAAAATAGAGTTAGCAGGAAGGACAAACGACTTCCAGGACCCCAACTTAATCATCAACTCCCTGGCGTTAACCAAGCAAGCTTTCAATAAACAAGTTGATAATTTTAAGGACTTGTCTTCAAATTTTTTTTACAGGATTCTTGAATATCATGAAGAAGAGGTGGACAACTGGCTAGTCTGGTATTTGGTACAGAATGGAGACATTCACCAGGTTCTGTATAATCTTTCTATTGATCTAAGCGAATTAGAAAATGAAATTTAGAGCATTAAAATCCGGAATGACATCAACGTCGCCCCCTTGAGAAGCTATATTGAAGAGAACTTGAAGTGGGTCGCCGACGAAATCCAATAAGAAAATGCATAAATCGTTTGTTTATCAATCTAGTTATTCAAGTGGGTCGGCGACAAAAACCAACAGGAGAAGGCATCAGCAATCAAATACCAAAATTACTTTTATGTACCATGCTTGTAAGTGTATACTGATAGTCCTTTCTTTATCAATCCAGTTATTCCACCTTTTCTGAGTAGGAATCTATAGCCAAAAACTGAGATCTTCCCATTTCTACTTTTCAGGTATTACACTCTACCGTGTCCAACTTCTTCTTTCCACAGTCTTATTTCTTGTACATATTTCTCTTATGGTCCACGGGAGCCCCAATTCCAGTCTATATGAAAAGAACATTTACATTTCCAGGAATATGTAACAAACTATTCTTTTTTTAATATATTCCAAATAAAACTATTCTTTTGTCTCCTTATATATTTATGTGTTCCTAGATTTTTATCTTTAGCTATGTTGAATGTGAAGACATTATGTTGTCTCCTTATATATTTATGTGTTCCTAGATTTTTATCTTTAGCTATGCTGAATGTGAAGACATTCTATTTATTTTATTTCAATTCTCTCTTTTTCTGATGCATATTTTCTCCTGCCTGGTCATTTTCAAAATTAAGTATGAGATAAATCACTCACTCAAATTTGAGATATCATATTTCACACACACACACACACACACACACACACACACACATATGTTTCTTTAAATTTCCAGGAATATGTAACACGTTTTATTATTTTTTTATATAAATGTCATAAAATTGTGTTACACTACTTTTTTACTACTCACACGTATAAAGAGTATGTCATTTCTTGCATCTTTACCACCTGTCCATACTGCTTTCCACAAAGGCCCTTCAAATTAAAATAGTCTGCAAGTCTGCTTGTCAATTTGTATATCACAGAACTCTGGATGCTCTTCGTAGGCCATGGAACAACAAAGGCCCAAGTTTCAGCCCACCAACCCGAGAACCGACGATCCAAAAACTGCCCAAGTATGGAATGAGGGCTCCGTGCAAGTATGGAATGAGGGCTCCATGAATGCTCTATAAAATCTCATCCCTATACTTTATAAAAGTACATATTTAGTATGTATAAAAGTAAATATTTACTTTATAAAATTACGTTTTTCATATGTATCATTTATGTTGTCCAGGAACCTATGATTTGATAAATTTCAATTTCTTCTGTCCAGGAACCCCTGTTTTAAAGAAAACTAATTCGGGAATGCTATTTTTTTGGTCCTTTTGTCCACCACCCTATGTAACAGACATTGGTACTATTTTTTTGTGCTTTTGTCCACCAATGTATGTAAAATGTATGTAAAGATAACTAATTCGCGAATGCTAAATTTTTTGGACACGAGCCCCTTAAAATTTAAATAATCCACAAGTTTGATTGTCAATTTGTATATCACGGAACTGTCGGTGCTATTTGTAGGACACAGAACAACAGAAGCCCAATTTTCAAGTCCCCAGCCCGAGAACCCACGATCCAAAAACTGGCTAAGTATGGAATAAGGGTTCCATGCGCTATATATCTAGTTAATCAAATTACATATTTGATATGTATAATTTATGCTGTACAGGAATCTATAATTTGATAAATTTCAATTTCTTCTGTCCATGAGCCCTTGTTTTAAAGAAAACTAATTCAGAAATGCTAGTTTTTTTGTGCTTTTGTCCACGAACCTATGTAACATAAGTAGGTCCTTAAAATTCAAATACTCTGCAAGTCCGGTTGTCTATTTGTATATCGCAAAACTTTGGGTGCTATTTGTAGGGCACGAAACAACATAAGCCCAATTTTTAGCCCGCGAGCCTGAGAACTCGCAATCCAAAAACTGGCTAAATGCTAGTTTTTTTGTGCTTTTTTCCACCAACCTATATAATCGACGTAGGCCGTTAAATTTCAAATAGTCCGCAAGTCTGATTGTCAATTTGTAGGGCATGGAACAATAGATGCCCAATTTTCAGCTCGCCAGCTCGAGAACCCATGATCCAAAATTCAAATAGTTTGCAAGTCCAATTCTCAATTTGTATATCGTAGAACTCTCGGTGCTATTTGTAGGCCACAGAACAATAGAAGCCCAATTTTCATCCCGCCAGCCTGAGAACTTGGAATGAGGGTTCCATGCATGCTCTATATATCTACTTAATCAAATTACATATTTGATATGTATAATTTATGCTGTCCAGGAACCTATAATTTGATATATTTCAATTTCTTGTGTCCAGGAGCCCTTGTTTTAAAGAAAACTGATTCGGGAATGCTAGTTTTCAGCCTGCTAGCCCGAGAACCCGCGATCCAAAAATTCAAATAGTCCACAAGTCCGATTCTTAGTTCGTATATTGCGGAACTCTCGGTTCTATTTGTAGGCCACAGAACAACAGAAGCCCAATTTTCAGCCCGCCAGCCCGGGAACCCAGAATGAGGGTTCCGTGCATGCTCTATATATCTACTTAATCAAATTACATATTTGATATGTATAATTTATGCTATCCAGGAACCTATAATTTGATATATTTCAATTTCTTGTGTCCAAGAGCCCTTGTTTTAAAGAAAACTAATTCAGGAATGTTAGTTTTTTTATGCTTTTGTCCACGAACCTATGTAACTGACATAGGCCCTTAAATTTCAAATAGTCCACAAGTCTGATTGTCAATTTGTATGTCGTGAAACTTTGGGTGCTATTTGTAGGGCATGGAACAACAAAAGCCTGATTTTTAGCGTGCCAGCCCCATAACCCGCGAACCTGTGTAACAGATGTAGGCCTATGTATGTATGAGTAGGGAGTTTTAGGGCTATAACAGATTCCCCCTAATGTGTGAGGTCAGAGCAATTGATGGCCAAAATACATTACAACATCTTCACCAATGTACCGAAATCAAGTGAGCTCGGGACCAAAGTTCGGGAGGTGCCATCTGCAAAACAACAATTGTCTCTCCGAGGCGGGCATACCCATGCTTGGGATGAACTGAATCATGGCTTCCAATCAAATACACTGTAGATCCATGTCATATAACTATATAAAGTGTAGCCGTGAGCAATGCAAAGTGGATCTACATCTCAAAATCAGTCGAAGATATACAAGTATAGTATGCATATTCAAGAAGCTAGTGACACCTACGACTGGAGATGAGGCCTTCATAGCTCGAACAACAAATTTAAGATCTTAAAAACTCAGATAGGAGTACAATGGGAGTGTATAAATCACTACTATGAGGTCTTCGACAGTCCGTTGGGAAAAGACAGGAGGATCTCAATGATCAAGAAGAGAACTTCGTCGATTTTGAATCTGGACTTGACTAGACTCTTGAGATGGAAGACTTATGAAATTCAAGAGACAAACTATAGAAAGGACAACTCAGGTTGGGTAAAAATTACCTTGGACAAAAGCACGAAAGATGATCAGACTCAGGTAGCATGACATTGACATAAGTTTGTGATGCGGGAAGCAACACAAACTCTCCATATATTTGGAAGAGTAACCAAATGGAGGAGGACACAACTCTATGTAGCAAGAACAACTTCCTAAGGTCATATTAGATCCCAATTCTTGACGAACAAACGAAAGGATGTTCTTTTTCCAGGGAAATTATCTTTGCTTCTAAAAAAATAATATATATTTCACGTCCCCTCTTTTTGGAATATTTGATTTTTTTGTCTTTTTCAAATTTTTAAGAGCTTGAAAAAGAATAAAAGAATGCTACGTTACAAAGGAGGAATGAGTGTCGTGACAAGAAAACTAGTTCCAAGCACATGGAACACACTAATGCTCAGGGAAAAGTGACATGTGCAGGATAAGGACACTTGGGGAAAATTCCTCCATGGGTCAAGGTGTTAGGTTGCAGAGGCAAAAAGTGTTGCAAGGCTTGCAGATACAAAATTCTTCAAAGGTTCAATTGAGAGCAACATGGAGAAAAAATTAGGCCAAAGACACAAAGATGAGACCCACAATGTGATTAAGTAAGAAACAATGACACCCCTTCTATGTAATTTTTTACGAGCCCAGATAAGGTAAGCTTGGTAGCTTTTCCATGTTTAGAGAGTCTGAAAAAACACAAAAGAAGAATCTACGGAGTACTTTTTAGAGAGATAGTCTAGTAGGTTTGAAAAAGAATTAAAAGGGTTAAAATTGCACCAAAAAAGACGTCTATTAAAAACCATTTTAACGAGTGTGACAAAGACAAGATCACTCAGCAATATTTTCAATTTTAAGGAGTCTGAAAAGAGCTTAACTATGGACTCACAGTCTTTTTCTGGGTTTATTCTCCTTAGCCCAAAAAAATATAAAAGTAACTGAGGAGAACTCTCCTGATGAGACAAGTATCCCAAGGCATACCTTTTCCCGCTATAATCTAGACGCTGGAAAAATGGTTAAACTCATGCCAGTAGATTTTCTTCCAGACCAATTTAACAAGTGTGAAGGAACAAGGTCACTCGACGATATTTTCAATTTTAGGGAGCCTGAAAAGAGCTTAACTATGGACTCTGGGGGGTTCCTTTTCCATAAGTAATCTCCAAGACCGGAAAAAGGTGATAAACCAAAACCAAGGAGAATGTTCCTTTTTCAAAGATTTAGTCCCTCAGGCCTGAAAAAGGGTTAAACTTACACCTGAGAATACTCTTCTAGCGAACCGAAGTTCCTGGAGCATACCTTTATTCGTAAAATTAACCATCCGGACCGAAAAGGGGTAAACTACTGCCAGACAGATGTGCCTTCAAATTTGAGTTTGGTGAGCATGAAGGGCAACGAGATCACTCCACAATCTTTTCATTTTTAGAGAGTATGAAAAGGATTAAAGAAGACTCCATGGGGCTACTTTTCTTAGTTAATCCAGACGATATCGAAAAGAATAAATACAGTCTCGTTGGATGTTGCTTTCAAATTTCAAAGCGGGATTGAAAGAAAACAAAGCGTGCTCATTATGGAGTCCCGAGGGTAAGGCCAAGAATGACGATTAATAAAATAATGAGGCTTCAATATGTAATCATGATGGGACTAACAAGGACTCTGAAGCATATAGTCAAAACTGACAACATGGATGCCAAACTGCAACAAAGGATTTACCTAGGGAATCCATGTAAAGGTAGGATCTACCACCTAATTATGACATGTCTAAAGTAGCTAAGAAGGTTATGTGTCACACTTTAGTGGGGTCGATCCTAAGGACAAATGAACCAGGAAAAGGATAATGAAAAAATGAAAGTAGGGAAAAATCTAACCTATATACCAGTTTCGAGGTCAATACCTGTCAGAAGAGATCGATACGATGAACAAAATGTCAAAGAAAAATGTCTCCAAGATGTTGTATATAAGGCCAATAACACTCATCCAAAAGTCAATAAATCCAATATAGATAGGAACTTTAGAAAATTAGAGGTTCTATTGAATACAAAACTTGAAAACAAAAAAACTAGACTATATAATATGTACAAGGCACCGCACAGTCGCATGGATCATGCATGGTAGTAGTTCATGTAGAGCCCGCTGCTAGGATTTGACCAAGAGTCTCTTCGATATTCAACCTCAAAAGTCTTTGAAAAGTGAAGAAAACAAAAAAGATGGTGTAAGTCTTCCCACGGTATCGAAACCGTAGTCATGGCTTCAAGGATAACCTCATCCGAAGGAAATTCAAAATCTAAGAAATTACACGAATGAGGAGGCTCAACACTCCCAAAGGGTAAGGTAAATTGACCATATTCCATATAATGATGGAGGTTCTGGCTAGGACTGGCAGGGTCTATCATCAAAGAATCACAAGCACAAGGGCTTGAGGATCTACAAACAGTGAGATCATACTCAAAAGGAGACTCAAGATCACTTGGACCAAGAGGGGGAAGGAAGGGCTCCCATGCCCCCATTAGATAAACCAATGGATCATTTCTTGAGACCAAGTCTTGAGAAGGAAAACATGATTGCACAGGTTTCTGCTCAGAAGCAATTGAACATCAAGGATAAGACGCCACATAATTAACCCGTGGTGGGGTAGAGTCTACGCAAACACTAGGAAAATATAAAGGAGAAGCCTGAACTAACGTCGAATTAGGATGGTGATTATCATATCCTAGTTGGTCGATAATGACAATGCTTCCATTGTGAGGGAAATGCATCACTCAGAAGAGAATAGACACCATGACATTCATAGCATATACATAATCATGCCTGAGAAGCATATTGAAATCTAACGAGCCTTGCACCACTATAACATTGACAATGACAGTCTTCCCACCTAATGAGATAGGAAACTAAGGAAGAATCCCCAAATATTCACTAGGACATCTGTCAAAATCCAACAGCTCATGTGATGCAGACGCAATCTCGGGAGAACCCAAATCTTGCCAAGCCGAGGGGGATAAAATACTTGTAGAGGATCCTTCATCTACAATACATCGGTAAATGTTATTTGAATTAAACACAAAACTTATTTGAAAGGGTGTAGAATA
>JZKD02S1675931.1:15829-35132 GCA_000966675.3 Picea glauca
CACATCACTCCCCGAGAGAAGAGAGGGATCAGACGAAGATTGCATCGATGTGACCACTTTTAGATGTGAAACTCTCTAAGAGAAGAGTGGGATCAACCAAATATTGCATTGGTGTGACCACTTCCTCAACCATTGGCTGAATAGGCTGCGAGACTACATGGTCTATAGGTACCTCACCCCCCAAAATAGGAGTGGGATCAATCGAAGATTGCATCTGCAGGACCACTTCATCAACCAAAGGTTGAATAGACTTTGAGGAAACCTCAGAAGACTAAGAATTAGAAGAGCTTGTAGATAGGGACCACAATCTTTGTACCTCTGGTAGGCCATGGCATGCATGAGTAAGGTGATCTCCCTTGCAAATCTTACAAGGGAACTTAGGCTTACGTCCTATCCGTCTAGGTTTCTCAATAGAGTCAATGCCCCGAGCATGACTAGTAGTGGTTAGTTGTTTGTCCCAAACATGACTAATAGAGGTTGGTGATTGGTTGATAACATGACTCACAGAGGCTACAAACCTATTACTAGTATGACTAGTAGTGACTGGACTTTTTTCCCCATCATGACTTGCGGAGGTTGGGTGTTGGTATTCAACATGACTTGCATAGCTTGATGATCTATCTCTAACATGACTCACAGAGGTTGGTTGTTTATCCCCATCATGACTTGCAGAGGCTGGGTGGTGGTGTTCAACATGACTTGCAGAGGTTGACGACCTATCTCCAACATGACTTGCATAGTTTGGTGATTTCTTCTTCATATTCTTCCTCTTTCTATTTCATTTAGACTTCTGGTTACTAGTAGTTATACTTTCACCAGGGAAGGAAGAAGGAGGAGGAGAAGACTTTGTTGATGAAGGAACATCAACAGGATGCCCATGACATAAGGCACTTAACTGGGAAGCATCAAGAGAATTTGGGACATTTGGAATGGTACCCAACCAAATCAGTAGTCCCACATTCAACCTAGGAATGTACAAAGTGGCCATCAAAGGGACACCAACATTTCCAAAGAAAGGAAAAGAAAAAGAATCCCCTTGCGAAGGGGTTACTTGGTTGTTATCATCAGTAACTTTATCCATGAATATCTTATGCACAGGTTCTCCCCTTGCGGGATCGTTCAAGTACGTAAAACTCTCACACACTGACTTCGACGAACCAATATTATAAAAAACAATGCCTATAAAGAGGCAACTCCATGTTTCTAAGTGGAAGACCGAAAAGTCCTCATGACCGACAAAGTGGGCAGTCTACCACTTTAGGTTAGAGACCCAAAGAAATGACATACTAACTCACTATGGAAAACTAGGGAGCACAGAGCACACACTAAAAGTTTCCTAAAGATAAATCAAGAAATCAACTAACTAGTGGGAATGATGGTTACACCAATCGACACTAGAGAAACTAACCGGTGCAAGTGCAACTTGAACACGGAAGCACCCTCTGGGTATAATCTGCAAATCACGATTCAAATTCCACCCTAGGTACCATGTTATACCTCTGTAGTCACCTGTGTAAGTCCGTAAAATATGGGGAAATTGGTTGTCATCTTGCATTCAGTCACCAAGAGGGTATAGTCGATAGTCAGGAAGATCGTAATGAGCAGGATAACAAGTCTGAAGCCCTTCAAGGGTGTCAAAAGCAATTGGTTTGGAATCCAACTGAGCATCTCGAACGAATTCGAGGTATATGAAGCTTCGTAGGAAAATTCGATTGGTATTATTCCCGAGAAAAACCTTTAATATACAATCCCCACTACGTTTAGTACAACTTTGGAGGGGTTGTATCCTCTTCCTTTTCGCACATGACCTCATGTTTATCCCCTTTGTTAGAGTGGGGTCCTAGATAACTCTTACGACACTGGACTTAAAACACTCCCTATCTCAGACTACAATGTTTGTTTTAAAGTGGCCTTTAAGAGTTTCCTCTTCACACCTAATTTAAGGCCCTAAAACCCTAAACTAGTCGGTGAACCCTACAAACAGAAAGTCTAATATATTTTAGATTAAGCGTTAATTTTAAGGCTTGATTTATGCAAAAGGTATAGTCGTGCAACTAATGGTGTTTCAGACTCTTGCAAAAACTGAAACTTATAAGAACACTGGCAAAGAAGGATTTTCTTTCTTATTTTTCTTTTGAAATTCTTTCAAGATGAGAAGAAAACACAACACTATGGTAATTTCTTTTTCTTTTTCAAATAACAATGCAAAGCAAATGCAAATAAAGAAAGAGACCTAAAAACTATGTTTTTTTTTATATTTTCTTCCAATCAAAGAAGAACTAACAAAAGATGCTAAAAGAAACTGATGAATACACGATTCATTCCCCCCCCATGAATAAGCCAAAAAAGCTAGGAAAAACAAAGAGAGAAGAGGATTTCTTTTTTATTTTTTTAACTGCTTTAACAAGAAAATTTGAAACAAAAACTCTTTTTTGTTTGTTTTTCAAAGCAAGAAATGGGAACAAAGAGAAAATTGAAAACAAGATTGATAAAGGCCCTAAGCCCACTGCAGATCACAGGGATTCAACCAAGAAACCAAAAGGAGGATCTAAGACTTGACTGCTCACTCTAAACCTTTTACAAAAAACACAGGAAGACTAAGGAACAAGTAAGCCAAAACTTCAACCCAAGCTATGGCCACAAACAAAGACTCTGACTGATTCAAGAAAGTCCCGAGAAGTCTAAAATTCTATCAGGAAAAAGACAAGCTCTCTCTTTATTAAAAAATACCTTCATGAAACAGAGACGCAGGATGTTGCATCAACAACCTACGTATGTATGTGGGCTGTCTATTGTGCAGAGCACGTATGTATGTGGGCTGACCTAAACAGGGTACGTACACCTCTGAGACTTTTCAAAAATAAAAAGACAAGGAAAACTTACAGGGGAAGAAAGGCTGGTATGCACCTTGGAGGTGACCAAAAACCATTAAAAGACTCAGTAAACTTGACTGAAACTCAAAAGGAAAACAAGAAGCCAATCAATAACCCAAAAACCTCTCTAAAAACCCTAAAGAGATCCCCAGTATGGTCACCAGTTCTGCTAGTGGGAAAATCCCCCCTTTAACTATACTAGGGTTTAAGATATAGACAGAGTGAATGACCGTCTAAAAGTCAATCTAGTTTCTACTATACCCCAAACATACCAAAATAAATGAAAATAAAGCAATAGAAGAGAAGATCAGTAACTATACCTTTTATCCCACGTCTGGTGATGATCTTCTCAAGCTCTCTAGTTCTAAAGACTGCAAGTCTCCTCCCAAGGCTGACCCACATGCAAGACTAGGCAAACAAGGACTACACGCATGCTATTTCTATTCATAAATTAGGGTTAGATATCAAATTCTATGTATAAATCAAAGAAAATACACAAAACATCATCATTTGGGATAGGTAAAAGAGATTCTTTTATTCATCAAACAAAGACATAAACTTACAATCCATGTCGGTCACCGTTCCGTGAACCTAGTCTGGGCTCCTCTTTACAATGCTCCAAGTGAACCTTCAATAGGCCTCTTCTCTCAATCTTCTGATCACCTCAAGGGAAGGGAATGGATTGAATTGAAGAAGAAGGGGCTGAAGAGGGAATGCTGAGGCAATAAATCACAAATGGTAGCAAATGTTTGGTCAAGGAAGGAAAATGAAATTGGGCAGAGTTTCACTGTTCTTATGCTTCTTAGTGAAATGAGACCCCAACACCTCATTTTATATGAAAAAATGATGGTTATTCAGTTGGGGGACGGGCTATAACACGTGAATTGGTTGGGAAACCTTCAATAGCCTATGAATTTCACCGAATTCCTTACAACTTTGCAAGCATATGCGGGTTGTTTAGTGTGCAACAAGTATAAGTACGTGGGCTATCTAGCATGCAACAAGTGTATGCACGTGGGTTGTAGTGGTTCAAGGCACGTACATGCTCTAAAAAATGGTTTTTTAAGTAGAGCTTCTCAACAATGATTTGGGAATTTATGCAAGTAAGAGGGCCAATGCCATGTATGCATGAGTAGGGAATTTTAGGGCTATAACACAAATCCACATGCACTAGCATTCTTCCACTAATTGTTTCCTTCATAGATTGTAATAGGTGCATTCTTCCACGATTTGTTTCCTTCATAAATTGTAACAGGAATCAATGGACACCATACACGATATTTTGGACATATTGGATAGATAGATCAAGACATATTCAGAACAGTAAGAAAATGTAGAAAAAGAGAAAAAAGGTGGCAGCACTAGAAGACCAAATGGTTATTTTAGCCAAAGGATCAGATTCTTACCAGGGTATATATGTAAGGGGAACTTAGCAAAGTGGTGGATAAGCTGAACAAACATATGAAACTGCTCATCTTGTATTTGATTTTTATAGGATATTTAATTTACAATGCTTTGTCTATGTCTTTCTTTGATGACCCCGCGATTTCATACTCACCCTTACTCCATCTCTCCTTCTAGTTCTTCGATTGGAGCTATAACCTCTTCTTCCTACGATGGAATTAGTTTTTGTTCTTCAAGCCTTGATTATTCCTTTATCTCTGTGGCCTATGTGGTTTCCCTTACCTGTTGGGTAAACAAAGTAAATTAGTTGTTGATTCAATGCAAAGACTAGGTGGAAGAAAAATTAGTCTCGCATGGGAAGGGGAATTGAATTATCTTTGCAACATCCTGGTGTTTTCAATATCTTCATCCCTAGGGTGACATATCGATTGAATCAACCTAGCCCATCATGGTGAACCTCTCCTTGTAATCTGGAAGACCCCTTTATTGAATCAAGTCATTCACTTGGTGGTTCTCACTAGAAGTATTCGCTTCCTCGACAACAAACGTAGTTCGAATCTCCTTACAAGCTCAAAAACAAGGACGAGTTTGGTCGAAAATATCACTCTAAAGAGGAGGCACGTGATAAAAAAAAATGAACAGGTAGGTAGGTAGGTAGGTAGTGATTGATTTATTTACCTTACCAACCAAAAGCATAGAAATTACATTAAACTTTATCAATCTGAATGAACATTAAAGGCAGGTGAAGCTTATATGCACAACAAGTGGAATAGCCATTTTGTTTGTGCCATTATTTGAGCTACTAAGAGTTGGCAGGTGTAGGTATAAACATATTTTATAACTAGTGGGGAATTAACAATGTGTGTGTAATCCAGATGCAAGGCATGTGCTCTCCTTTAATATTTGAGGGAAATAATAAATATGATATAAATTTAGAGTAGAAAGTCCATTGGATTGATTACACCCCTACTGACGACATTGCCATATGTTTATTAATTGTTATGTAAAATTTATATTAATTGCTATGTAAAACTTAATTCATGAGGAAGACAATTTGCACTTGGAATATAATTTATGTGTGGGAGACATATCCAACAAGTATATTCACAACTATAAATTGTTCATTATACTTCCTTTGGAAAATAATTTCGTTGAAGGAGAGTTATAAATTGTTCATTGTATTTCTGACTTAATTCACCAGAAGACAATCTGCACTTCCAATACAATAATTTCTGTGCGGGATACTTATCTAGCAAGTATATCCACAATTATAAATTGTTCATTATATGTATATCCGCAACTATACATTCTTATTATATTTATTTTGGACAATAATTTTGTTGAGGGAGACTTAGCCAACAAGTATATCCATAGCTATAAATTATTCGATGTATTTCTGACTGTGTTATGTAAGAATTAAGTTTAAGAAAAATGTATATGTAAAAATTACTAAAAAAAAGTTTATGTAAGAATTCGGTGGTGTTTAAGTTTCAATTTTAACAATTTGAGTCCATCCAAAAGCTATAAATAGATTGATAAACAAACCAAACAATATGAATTGATGAACTTTTTATTTAATAAACTAATATACAATGAAATCTATGCTCTGAAATAATATAATAAAAATAATAAACTTAAAATGAATCTCTATAAACATAGACATGACAATTAGGTGCACAACCATCACAATCAATCATTGGTTACGAAATTCATTTATTTTATGCCATGCCAACGTATTCATGGTGCCCAATCCATCGTATTTCTATGTTAACCCATACTAATAAGTCTTTGATTCATATAATTAACAAAAATTCATACTTTAAATTAATTGTATCAGTTGTATCATGCTTATCAATTCAGAAGCATCTATTCATGTACATGCATGTAAAGTTGGTAGGTACCACAACTTTGCTGCTCTCGACCTTGTTTGTATATAGATCAATCCAATAACTCCCATACTATGCTTATTAAGAGACCCTCTAACTCCCATACTATGCTTATTCTAAAGGGTCAATAACTCCCATACTATGCTTATTCTAATGGGCCCTCTAACTCCCAAACTATGCTTATTCTAAAGGGTCCTTGCCTACGTAACAATCTCATTTTAAATAGATGCATGGTTCTCTATATTTATGTAAGTGAAGCTTGAGAGGGTCAGCGTAGTCTTCAAACTTAAGTGTACCTATGGTCCATAACAGGTAGTCTCGTTAATTATCTTCCACTTTCCATGCTTGCACTTTTCACTCAACCTATTGGGAAAAGAAAGCAACGAGATTCATTTGAGATATGGAAATAAAAAATGAAAGTCAAATTTTCAATGAGTGTATTGGAAAAAGATTTGAAAGTTGGAAGATCATGAAACCAATGAATTTGAAGACACATTCTTGGGTTGTGTTCTTGATATTCAACAAATTTGTAAACAATTTTGTTTGGAATAATACTTAGAGTTGTCCATAAACATTTATGGATATTTTATTAAAATAGTTTTGATTTCTTATTACTATTTTAATGATAATATTTATAGAAATAATTGAATTCAAAAAATGAAAAAACAAGCAAATGAATTTGCTAGGTTTTTTTTTTTATGAATGACAAATACAAAGAAAGAGGGACTCACTATGGGGTTGTCTTTGACATTATGGTCTTGAATGGTTCCTACAAAATCTTCTTTCTCTTCTATTATGCTCTCAAATTCCACTCCTAGATTCTATGCTCAACTATGGAACAAGTACAATGATAAAAAAATGGAAACCCCTCTCTTCCTAGTAGCCTACCATTTAACATAGCCTCATAGTCATCTAGGGTTAGGGTTCTGCATGCCTCAATGGTCAATTAATGTTAGGGTTTTGAACCCTCTACAATCTTATTTAGAGTCCGACCTGACTAGCCCCATATGTGTGAGTAATGGGAGTTGAATTGGCATCCACTTAGTACCATGGTGGTCAACAAGGTAGTAACTTTTGGAAGGAATAACCTTCCCATATGAGCTCCAATTAATGTGATTTTCATACCTTTGGAAAGATCTCAGTGTGTAGAACAAGTAGAGAAATGAGATCTATGCTAATAAAGTTTTGAACTCAAAAAGTGTCACTTGATCCCTCAAAATGGATTTCATGGTTTCTAGACCCAAAATCTCCAAAGTGGGACCTACTCCAAAAGTACCAAGATAGATTGGGAATCATACCTCCCCATTGATGGAGTATTTTGGTCCCCAAAATATTTTAAAGGTAAGGGGATTTTTTCTCTCTGAAGTACCATTTTGCATTGCCTGGAAGTTGTCATTTAAACCCGATCTCCCAAAGATCATGCTTCATCTCCCAAAGATCATGCTACCCCTGTCTCATAGTTATGTATTTTGTCTACAAAGTGTTATTTTCTAGAAACTTCACCTAAGCTTGGAAGTTGTCATTTCAACCCGACTCCCAAAGATCATGCTGCCCTGTCTCATAGTTATGTATTTTTTTTTACAAAATGTTATCTTCTAGCAACTCAACCTAAGCTTCTGATGCTAACTCCTCTATGCTTTTCACTTTCTTGATTCAAAATAGAAGGCTGGTACACTTTTAGATTTTCCACTTTCACTATTAACTTTTGGATTTTCCACTTTCACTATTGAGTAAATTAAATATTTGTATCTCTATAGACAATATCATCCACCCACCCTCTCCAATACTTCAAAAGTAAGATACCCTAGACCTTTGATCATCCTATTAGGACCATGTAGCCTTTCTTACAGCTCCACTTCCACTTCGAGACATTCAATCAGTTACAATGTCCAAACAACTATTTCAACAATCAAACCATAGATAAATTTGTAACAAGCCCCAGATTCAAGGGGAGGTCATCTAAATCTCAATGAAAAATACTATGTAAACTAGATTCAATGGGAGGTCATCCAAATCTAAATGTAAACCAAGACAAGACTTTCATCAAACGTTGTGCCTAAACCAAAACAGTTATTTCAACAATCAAAACAGAGATAAATTTACAACAAGCTACCCGGATTCCACGGAAGGTCATCTAGAGCTCAATCCAAAATACTATGTAAACCAAGACAATATTTTCATCTAAATCGGTGCCTAAATCGACACAAAATCACGTATTACGACCATCAAAATTCTTAGAAAACTCAAGCAAACTTGCACAACTGTAGCTTGAATCTATATGAAGGTATTCCATAAATGTCTTCTAATCCCATTTTGCAACTTAATTACCCTCACCATTGTCATAAGAGTAAGGTTGTGAGTTTTTCGTTGATCTTGGTAGGCACTTGAAACAAAAGAAGTCATCAACATAACCAAACCTCTTGCCCCACCACTTCTTCAGTGGCATTAACACTTCCTATCAACAAACTTGACCCTTGCACACTGCGACCATTAATCTTCCTGTTAGTGACCTTGCAGATTATTAAAACTTTACAAAGTCAGGACATACATCTGTACGAATCTCTCTGCTTCCAATCTATTGTCAGAAGACGCAGACACTTTTAAAGAAGCAATGGACAAACTTTTCTCTGGCAAATGGAACATTTCGATAGCCGTCATGTTGCTCGGGACAATTTTATTGGCTGTTGTTACTACTCAACCAGGTGATTGAACGTTCTCATTTTAACACACTTCTCATTTATTCTTCATATTTGGCTCACAAGATATTTTATTAACTCATTGCTGGCATTGTAGTGGGATTTTTGAGTATCGATTGCGGAGGGAAAGCAATTCACACAGACGAAAAAAATATAACATGGGTCACTGTTGCTAATTACATAGACATCGGGCAGACATGAGAGATAGGGGATGCAATTCCACTAGGTTCTGGTTCTTATTCCCAAAATCTGAGGTTTTTCCCAAAGCTTCTCGACAAGTCTTGCTATCAGGTTCCTGTGACCCCCGATGCGCCTTACCTCTTAAGACTATGGTTTGCCGTTGGAAATAAAAGTGCATTTTTCCCTCTCTCCCTTACTTAATTCATTTATTTGATTATCTGTCAAGGACTCCCCATATGCAGACTTGGTCAAGTGAGGGGATGGAGGGGTGTCACCCAAGTAATGTATTTTAGGATCATCTTCTTCATCCTCCTCATCTTCTTCATCTACAAGGTTGTTTTGTAAAGGGGTTTGGATCCTTTGATCATCCCTTCCTTTGTTTCTAGGCTCTCTTGGAAATATCTAAGGAGCATTATTAGGTCTCTTGAAGGTAACTCTGTTATCAGAATTTTGAGTATTTCTATAGTTCCATCTTGCTTCAAGTTTTACCTTCTCTACATCAGCAGAAATAGATTTTACTAATTTGGTAAGTTCATCATCTTGAGGGTGGGCAACAGAGGAAGAGGTTGAAGTTTCAGACCTTCCCCTTCTTCTGTCCCTGTCAGCCTTACTCCTAAGCTCATCTATTGCCATAATATTGGATTCTACTTCAATGGCTGCATCTTGCATATGAGCCAAGGAGGTAGCTCTCCTTTCTCTTAACAGGAGGAAGAAATCAGGATCAAAAGAACTAGAATAAGTAATCTTTGCATAGGTTTTTGTAGGTTTAACCTCAGTGGGAATATTTCTATACATTTTATTAAATCTCGTCGATAAGTCAGAAACAAATTCCCCTTCCTTTGTCTTCAGTGATAAAAAATCTGTAATATAGTAAAGGAAATCCTTTCTATCCCCCCAATTCTTTAAGAAGGCTTTATATAGGGCTTCAATCCCATCAATAGATCCAGGAGGCAAATCCCTAAACCACTTCCTAGCCTCACCCTCAAGGCTATGATAAAAAATCCTCATCCATACATCCACATCCATGATGACTTGACAATCTGTAAAATTGTAAAAGGCTTCAAGGTGTTCCTCCGCAGTTATGTCTCCCTCGCCTGTCAACTTGGGTAACTGCTTAAGGTAGCCATCCGCTGGGAGGTCATTCAGAGGCTGAGGCAAAACAAGAGGGGAATACCTAGAAGCTATTATAGATTCCATCCTAGATCTGGGGGGATTGGCTCCTGCCATTGAAGTGTGAACTGGAGGAGAACCAGAAGGATATGGGGTTTGGAAAGGCGAGACTGGGGTTGTGCTTCTGGGAGAAAAAGGAAAATGCTGAGTGTTAGGAGATAAAGATGAGGGGCTAGAGGTAAAAGAGGTTTCCCCTTCTGTAACTGCATCAACTCTAATAGGAGGAGGAGTAGGAAAGTCTTCTAAGGTCAAAGATATCTCCTTCCACTTCACAACTTTGAGGGAGAAAGGGGTGTCAAATCTCTCTCCTTCCAAACCAAGAATAGGAGGGGAGAAATCGAAAGTAAAACTCTCAAAATTTAAATTTCTTGAAACACCAATAATTTGTATAATAGGAGAATCAGAAACAGTTACTGGAGTTTGTAAAGAGGTTTTATGTAAATTATCAAAAAAAACTTGGTACAACAGTGGAGGTACCTTTTTTAGTGGTCTTTCCCTTTCTGATAATTTCCTCTAGGTCAGCTTCAAGCGTTGCTAGAGGCAGCAATGAAGTGGACCTCATGTGTCTGCCTTTAGGAGATAGAAATGAAGTAGTGGAGTCAAAACAATGGAGTCACCAGGTGCAAGTTGCAATCTTGAATTGTACTGTTATCTGATGCACCTTCAGAATCATAGCTTCTTTGTCGTTTTGTCCCCGGGAAATGTCTTCAATTCATTCCCTGGCAATGACCCCAAAAATGTTAGCACTAGAAGTCACCTCTAGATTGCAACAAAGGTAAGATTAATACCCATCAGTTTTACGGTAAAATGTAAATGAGTTTTAGGTGGTCAAATGGAGAAGACTCAATGAGAAATAATGTTCTAAGTCAGAAATCTGGATTGGCATGCATACACGATTGAGGTCCAGAATCAACTTCAGTAAGTAAGTTGGAGTAAGGGTGAATAGAAGGAATACTTTGATGAGGAGAGTGTAGAGGTCTGCTATGGACATCAAGTCTTCCACTAGCCTAAGGAGGAAAAACTTAAACACAAGATCCTCTTGAATTAAAATTTCAAAGAAATTGAAAGAAATCATAACAATACTATAATCAAACATTCATCATAATACAGTTATAACAATTCATGTGAATCAGTCATTCACGAACTCTTTCAATATCATAGGCAAATAAGATGGAGTAAGAAAGTTGACTTATATTAACCAAGATGTCTCAAAAACAAATACATAACCAGAGAACCAATGTTCTTCATAAAAATATTACAATAGTGTTAGGACCCAGAAATGTCCCTTTTTCACTACATATTTTGCCCATTCAACCTTCTCATTCCTAAGATAAATGACTATTATAATGAGTACTAAGACCCTTTTTCCCAAGGTATGAACTATTCATCTCGCTTTTATATTTTCATTTCCTTAGTATGTTTGATTGGTAACGTTCACATATTTTACCCATGAAATGATTTAACTAATGATCAAAATGCTTAGAACAGCCCACTTCGAGAAACTCGTTGTTGTTACAGCTATGCACCAATCTTGGAAGCTGTTACATGACTATTGTAATGGATGCCACCAATCCTGGAAGCTGTTACACGGCTACTGCAATAGAAGCTCGTCAATCCTGGAAGTTGTTACAACAGAGACCACCAGTCCTATTGTTATAAGACTGCTGCAACACCTGTTGATTATATATGCTGGCTCATGATGTTGATCGAGGGGAGTTCTGGATTTTGTATTAATGATATCAAATGAACAGCTTGAGAATCGGGGATTCTCAAGACTGTTCTGATTATGTTTCTATTGAATGACTCTGGCTTTAAATAACAGAGATTTGGTAATGAAGAGGAGGTTTTTACTGGGGAGAGAAAAGTAATGCTTATTGTACACAGACATTTTTGGCAATTGAATGAAAGAGTGGATTGAATTCCTTTAGTAGACTGTAACCTATTTCTTTGAGTGGATTCAGTGAGAAGGGAAGGGCCCACCTTCCTCACCGATTCCCCTCTATTTTGAATTCTAGATTAGTTGTTTTAAATGCGAATGATTTAACTGTTAGACATTTCTAGAATACAACTGTTGTTACAGTTTAGTTCCTTCTTGTTAGATGCGCATAAATTTGTCTCATGAGAATTAGAAGTCGATTACTAAACATTGTTGGAGAATTGCTTTCCCTTTTTCTGCATTAGGCTAAAATCTTGTTTCCGAGAAATAAAAGTGTGAAGTACCTTTTTGCAATAAGTAGATTTCCTTTCTGCAAATAGTATAGAACTTCTTCTTGCAAAAGTAAATTAGAAAGCTAGATTAGATTAGTGTTGACGGGCGTAAATGACCGCCCATCAATTGGAAGAACGAGTATGGTCTGGGGTTGTCTAAATAACCCAATCCGTTTGGTATGACTCGCTCTGACGGGTTTAATGGATTCATTGGCCAATCTAAAAGTCCTAAAAGAAACAAAAAGAAAAAGAGTTAACTATTTAAATAACTACTTAACGTACATATGTATCTATATAACTATTTTTAATAATATTTACACAACGGATCTGTCTATCTTATTTATGTGCATGATATACAAGTTGCGAGTTTTAATCTAAACTCACGAAAATCTATGTGAAGATGGCTGCTTTAACAAAAGCAAATAAAGAAAGCACATAAACTATTTTTTGTTTTTTCTTTATTTATCTAAGATTAAACAGAAAAATATACTATGAAACAGAAGTATGTGGACGGTCAAAGCCAGGCCATATATTAGAATTTCGAAGACAAACAAATGACAAAAAGAAAAGAACTAACCTATTAATGAATTAATTGGCATGCATCAAACGTCTGTATAATAAAGAATATCCGGCCACCTTATCGAAGAGGTAAACCTGCAACGAACCTTTAGATTTGTTATCAAAATTAATACCTAGAAACCCCTGACTGTGCTTCAAGCAAGGTGGGAGATTATCCATGAAATTGTAATCCTGGTGGGGTTTTACTTGGAAGGAAGGAGGGTCTTCTTCGGCCAAGAATCTGTCAATCTCCGATTCTAAGCTCTCATGGATCTCAATTGTCGAGCTCACATGAGGGTTTGATTTATTTCGTAGTTTCCTTGAGATCAACCTACCTTCCTTGTTATTTTTAAAATCTGAATCGATATCACCTGTAGATGGCTTCCCCAGAGGTCTGTTTGTATTCATAATAGAGGCGTTAGGATGGCTTTTCTCAACATCTTTTGGGTCGGATATAGGATTACTGAGGGTGGCTGTAAGACAGGCCTGTGTAGATGAAGGGACCACTCTGGCAGGGACTATGGTTTCCTCTATCACGGGTTTGTCAACCCCTATAGCATTGGAGTCAACGAAACTATTTCGGGCTAGGAAGGCGTTCTAGTCATCATGCTGTAACTTCAATTGGTCTACTAACAATATCTTTATTAAGCCATTGTGAAACAAGCTTGAATCCAATTGTTGTCTTTTATACCTCTTTGCCATTTTATACAAGCTTCTCCACAGGTAATATGGCATATTTAATGGAAACCCGATGAAATTCATGAGCAAACGTAGGTGATAAAGAAAAACAAAACCAAAATGGCCTTCACACGTCACGAATTGTTTCAAGACTACTATCAAACCATGCCACCGGGTTTTTAACATGGACACGAGCATACCTTTGTCACAACAATTGATTTTTCGAGACATGAAGAAAAGGCTCCATGGAACCTCCTCGACCTTGGCGTTTTTGAACCACTTCTACCCGATCAAAGGAAGACCTTATGCTTGACATAAAAACTCCTCTGTAACCTCAACCTGAATGTTTCCTACCTTGGCTCGGCATCCATCAAAAGAAAGGGAAAATTCCTGAGCGGTTTGCAAGTTGAATTCTTAGAAATTCTCAATAAAAACAAGCTAGCCTTGACCCTCGAGATCTTCTCTTGCATCATCGCACAGAAGTAGGGTCTGAGAGCCATTGGTTCCAATCCTAACAACTAGGGCCATGGGGATTCAACAAACAATCAATAAAACACAGTGAGTATGGAGGGTTTCGAAGGAGAAGACCAGAGTGGCATTTCATACCCAAAACTCATCAATAACCTAGGGCGTATGAACAAAAGTTCCTCAATACGAAATGATAGGTGTTTTGTGAAATGAATGCGAGGAGTACATGCAAAACCCGAGACTAATATCGAAGTGATGGGCTTACTGTCGTCGAACTTCCACCTCTCACATGGTACAGGCCACGACCAGGTGCATTAAAACCTTATCATTACGCAACAAGGTAGGTTTGGTTTCTAAAGTTTAGGATAGGGAAAAATTTAAAAAACCCAAAATGTATTGACAAGGAAACACATGACCAAGAGCCAGAAAAAAAAAAATATCAAGGTTTAAACTAAAAGGACCCTTATTGATTCAAATAAAAATCCATAAGCATGCTTCACATTTGAGGAGTCAATAAAGAAGATAAGCTTGATAGCAGGGAACAAAGTCTTTATTAACAAAAACTGTGGAGCCATCTACCTTTCATAAACTTTTAAATAAAGCGGTAATACAGTCATAAGTATTAATGCTTTGTTTTCATGCTTTCATTCATGAATGAAGCATGAAAACCAAAACACTAAGAATAACAAAAAACTCACTTTTGTAGTTTCAAAAATTTCTTATGAAGAACAAAAAATGTACGACCCTAGGTAGGCAGATACATAGATTATTATTTGATGCTTTAAAAAGTTAAAAACATGTTGGGCTGCGAACAATGGCGACTTGTTGGGAGAATCAGTTATCTCTGTATAACTGATGAGTTCAGGTTAGAAATATTTGAATGATTTCAAATCAAAGAACAATTGAAAGACATTTGAGAATCTTTGACAATCATTACGTGGTCCAACTTAAGATATCTTTCGTTAAAAAAATGAAATCTGGTGACAGACTTAACAAATGAAAGCCACGATGTTTAAGTTATTGGCTCCAATACTGTTGACAGAGCCACTGTTGCTAGCATGCATCCATAGCCTCGACAAGGATGTCAATTAACCCACTCTAACGCTGTCAGGCTGCTAAATTGAAGATTTAAATGACCTGAAACACTAAATTGTCAAACCAGGGTTGGTAAACTTTGAGCTTCTACACTGTATGTGAGGGTAAGCTAATTCCTATCTAAAGACTATCTTTAAAAGAAAACATAAACTTACTCTGAGAACTTGAATCTTAATGACTATCTTGAAACTTAGCATTTCCTATTTAAGTCATCAACAGAAAACAGTCCTATGTTTGAATGCTGGTGATTTTATTTCCATTCAGAAGTGTTATTTCACAAGATCATTCCACCACTACTTTTAATCATTTATCATCACCATTTCCATTCAAGCCATGACAGAAAGAGCGTTTCCTAAAATGCATTTAATCTGAACATTACAAATGAATCTAAATCTGTCTACAGGAAAATAGAGTACTACCCTACCTACTGGTACCGGAAGCTTCCTCGAATCTAACTGTAATCTACTGTTCTAGTTAAGCAGGGTAACTAACTATCTAACAAAGCAAAGTTCCTTCCGATTCTAAGATATGTTCGAATTAAAAACTAGAAACTAATCAAACTTAGTTCATGTTCCAAACCCTACAGGCATTAGTCATGCATTCAATATTCATCAACGTAAAAGATAACAGTATGTGGGAAACGATTCTGTTGAAGAACGATTAAACACGATTCTGAACCAGTTAATCTTTAAACTTTAAGCTATCCTCTATGCAAATTCCAAAACACTGAAATGAACTAAATCTAAGACAGAGTAACACAGCGAATTGAACCGGTTTGGCGGGCCCAACCAAACGGCACAAATGCTGTAAGTAATAACCAGAACTACTCAATCATGCTACGCAAACATTGTATAAACTTCATGTTCCATTCACTCAGAAGAGAATACTCAAATCGTATCACAGTCGTGTAACATAACGTAACAACAGTCTTATATTCAGAAATGTGTGTCCATAACATAACATAATCCAACCCGTTCTCAGGAGTGATCTCCTATTTATATATATCCTTTTTTCATAACAGTCTAAAGCAACAATACATAAACAAACGGATCCCCGATCCGAAAATAGCTTGGAATCAAGTTTAAAACACACTTCACATCTTCGTGACACGTAGTGTCACGAAGTGTGAACGATGAAGAATTAACGACCCAGTTTCATCATTATGCCTTCAAGTATCCTATGAGCGATGACTCCAGCTACCATGTGAATCTCTCTGTCTCCCATTCTGACCATAATGCACAGATCTTGAGCGGCTCCATTGGTATCTCCATGGGTACGAGTTGGTACCTAGTATCGGCAATCCTATTCCAAAGATAGAAGTGGTACCTAACCCAAGCGACATTAGTTTCAATATCAATTTAAAGCATCAAAATGCATAAGAATAGCTTGAAACATAAAGATACCTTAAGTAGCCCCATTGAATGATAGGGAGATGTCAATTATGTCAAAACAAGGCCAAAAGGGTGGTACTGGGTATATAAATGGAGGTCTGTGGAATATAATATAGGCAAAAAAACATGATCAAAACCGGAGACCAACATGCCCCCATACTGAAGTCCTTGCCTGTCCTCAGGCAACAAAAGTCAAAGACTGGTAGCAATCAGAGGGTGGCAGCGGCTGCAACCAGCATTTGTAGCCTCTTCTGTTTCTTCAGATTCCTTCTTTCTTTCTTGAGGACTCTGTTGATTATAACATGCTTTCTGGAAATCCTCTGAAGTTGTGTGTTCCTTTTGAACATATCCTTATTCCTCTTCTTTAACCTTTCAACTTTGGACAAGAGGTGAGTTACCCTGAGTTTCATGAGTTCATTCTCAGTTTTAATATGTCTATCCAATACAATGTACTCACACAACTTCTCCTTCAATATGCTATTCTTGCTCTCTAGTTTCGCCACCATTGGTTTCAAGGATCGACTGGAGGAAATCTCGCAGTGGGTTTCAAATGTTTGATCTTGTCCTGGCTGTTCTTGAGGGCTAGACGCATGAGTAAACTCATCTGGGCTTTGAGGAGGGGTGTGAACTCTATCGAAATCATGATTTGGACTGCGTTTAGGAGTAACTCATCTGGGCTGCGCTCATAAGTGTCAACTGGATCAAAATTATGGTCTGGACTGAGTTCAGGAGTGAACTCATTTGGGCTTCATTCATAGGTGTCGAATGGACTAGGTCCAGGAGTGGACTCTCTTTGCATTTGAACCGGGGTACCGGTTGGTACTTGAATTGACTCATTCTGCACAATTCCCTTGGGCGTAGTAGCCTGCCGATTTTTTTTACGGTTTTTTTGAATGAGTTGGGACAAAGTCCAAGTCATCTCAGAGGGCTCTGGGGCCTCCTTGTGACCATCCATACTTTCCAACCTCTCTTGTGGTGGGTAACTGGGCACTGAGTGGTCCATTCCCGACAATACGCTTTTACATTTTCTTTTCGGGTTCCTCCTAGGCTTATCAGTCGACTCGGCTAGTTCCTCCACATTAATTATGTTCTCGGCAGCTAGGGGAGAACTCGACATTTCAATGTTTGCTTCTGTAGGTGTGGTGCCCTTCCCATTCCCAGTATTGGTTTCTACTTCGTCATCAATTGGAGGTTCTGGCTCAGGGTCCCCAACATAGGCTTTAGTCAGGGTTTTGACCCTCTTTTTCCTGGAGTTCAACTTGTTGCGTGGGGGAACAGGCTTCACATTCCTATCTTTAGACTGGGCACAGGCGATGGTTTTTACAGTGAATAGGTCCCAAGTTTCCTGCTTCTTTGACAGTGTGGATTTAATCAATATTTTAACTAGGCCAAAATGAAATAAACTCCCTCGAAACTCATTAGCCTTTTGGACCTGTTCGGACATCCTTTTTAAACTTTTTAACAAGAAAAAGGGTATGTTCAGCGGAGTACCTGTGAAGTGTAACAGGAGTCGGGCGTGGTAGGGGAATATAATGGTATATCGACCCTCACACGTGAGGTACCGCTGGAGGATGGCCAACAATTGAGCCCATTGTGGTTCCAACCATGACCGCGACGTTCCCTCGGACCATTGTGTTCCCCGGTACTGAGGTTTCAACAGCTGCGTACAGAGATTTTTATCAACCGGCTATCCCTTCGTCCACCTCTGGCCTGTGGTGTGTAATTGAATTGCCTCTGCAATGAATTTCTCCATGACCTTGAACTCGAGTTCGCCCACCTTGGCGGAACCACCCTCGAAATGCAGAGAAAATTGGAGCGTGATTGCATCGTTATATCCGTCGAACTTCTTCAGAAATGGCTCCCACCTTGCTTGCTTAAAAATATCTCTGGTTGCCCCATACTCCGGGAGGGCTTCCAAGTCAACGTATGTTTCTGGTTCGTGGCGATTTTCTACCATGGCTCTTCTTGGCATCACAGGGGAAGTCTATCGGAGGGCAGCGAAGGTTGGATGAGGGCGACGAAGGGAGAGAATGTGATGAAGGGAATAGTCGGGAAGAAAATCATATGAAATATTTGAATTGTCATGGGGATAGATAGGGTGTCGGAACATGATGAAGGTTGTACGAGGGTGTAGAGTCATCATATCCGAGTCAAATCGAACTTAGTTCCGGTAATGGTGCATTTTTATGACATGAATAGTTCGTTAGTTACAGGTCGTGGAAATGATGAAACGTTATGGAGTAATTAAGGCACCCTTAGTTCAAACTTATTAGTATGCAAATTAATACAATAAATCAATACGAACTAAACATACGTGAGTTTCATTACCTACCCCATTGTTATGCAAGTCTTGCTGTAGGATTGTCTTTTGAAGTTAAGTCTGGATTTGAAGGGCGCAGAAATTGTAGCTGCTCTGGTCTTTCTGATGAACCTGTAACTGATGAACTCTGCGCTGGTACTGACTGGTACTAATGGAACACTCAGGAATCTGCAGAAGAATTTGGACAAATAATACCGTTTTGAGAAAACTTCCTGTGTATAAAAACAGATTATCTGAGGATGACCCCTAAACCTGGCTTTCTTTCTGGCCTGAAAAAGATCAACTGAAATCATGTCTTCAACAGCTTCAAAGCTTCACCCATGGTACAAGTCTGATTTGTGTGAATAGATGTTCTGGAGTCGAACACAAACAGAAA
>JZKD02S1675931.1:40903-58010 GCA_000966675.3 Picea glauca
ACTATCTTTAAAAGAAAACATAAACTTACTCTGAGAACTTGAATCTTAATGACTATCTTGAAACTTAGCATTTCCTATTTAAGTCATCAACAGAAAACAGTCCTATGTTTGAATGCTGGTGATTTTATTTCCATTCAGAAGTGTTATTTCACAAGATCATTCCACCACTACTTTTAATCATTTATCATCACCATTTCCATTCAAGCCATGACAGAAAGAGCGTTTCCTAAAATGCATTTAATCTGAACATTACAAATGAATCTAAATCTGTCTACAGGAAAATAGAGTACTACCCTACCTACTGGTACCGGAAGCTTCCTCGAATCTAACTGTAATCTACTGTTCTAGTTAAGCAGGGTAACTAACTATCTAACAAAGCAAAGTTCCTTCCGATTCTAAGATATGTTCGAATTAAAAACTAGAAACTAATCAAACTTAGTTCATGTTCCAAACCCTACAGGCATTAGTCATGCATTCAATATTCATCAACGTAAAAGATAACAGTATGTGGGAAACGATTCTGTTGAAGAACGATTAAACACGATTCTGAACCAGTTAATCTTTAAACTTTAAGCTATCCTCTATGCAAATTCCAAAACACTGAAATGAACTAAATCTAAGACAGAGTAACACAGCGAATTGAACCGGTTTGGCGGGCCCAACCAAACGGCACAAATGCTGTAAGTAATAACCAGAACTACTCAATCATGCTACGCAAACATTGTATAAACTTCATGTTCCATTCACTCAGAAGAGAATACTCAAATCGTATCACAGTCGTGTAACATAACGTAACAACAGTCTTATATTCAGAAATGTGTGTCCATAACATAACATAATCCAACCCGTTCTCAGGAGTGATCTCCTATTTATATATATCCTTTTTTCATAACAGTCTAAAGCAACAATACATAAACAAACGGATCCCCGATCCGAAAATAGCTTGGAATCAAGTTTAAAACACACTTCACATCTTCGTGACACGTAGTGTCACGAAGTGTGAACGATGAAGAATTAACGACCCAGTTTCATCATTATGCCTTCAAGTATCCTATGAGCGATGACTCCAGCTACCATGTGAATCTCTCTGTCTCCCATTCTGACCATAATGCACAGATCTTGAGCGGCTCCATTGGTATCTCCATGGGTACGAGTTGGTACCTAGTATCGGCAATCCTATTCCAAAGATAGAAGTGGTACCTAACCCAAGCGACATTAGTTTCAATATCAATTTAAAGCATCAAAATGCATAAGAATAGCTTGAAACATAAAGATACCTTAAGTAGCCCCATTGAATGATAGGGAGATGTCAATTATGTCAAAACAAGGCCAAAAGGGTGGTACTGGGTATATAAATGGAGGTCTGTGGAATATAATATAGGCAGAAAAACATGATCAAAACCGGAGACCAACAGACGCCTTTATTTTTTCCAAGAAATTTCCAATTATAATGAAGGATGCTTATGACCAAAATCAAAATTTATACCTGAGAATTTTCTTTAACCTAACATCGCTTCACCGCTAGTGGGCCTGTTCAGTACCCCGACGAAGTTGTCTTCGCATCATGCATGCATTTACCCGCTGCCAGCAGACCTATTCAGTGTCTCGGCAAGTTTACAAACACTCCCCACAACTCTTGAGAAATTGTTCATTGTCTGATATAATTTTAAAGACATTCAACAGAGCGGGGTGACATTGAAAATTCTAGTTTTACAAAACTTATTATTTTCCAGGCCTTTTAATTTTTTTGCTTGATAACCTTTCATGATCTAAAAATAGTTCATTAATGAAACTAATTTTTCAAGGATAGGGAGGCATCGTTGAGTTTCTTTCTTAAAAGAAGGGACAATATAAAGAGCTTTTAATGATAATCATGTTTGCCCTCAAATGCAAATTGAAACCAAAAATCAATTCTCAAACAAAATACCATCTTCAACTAGTCTATGTTTTTAGAAAAACACAACAATTAATGCTCTGACAGTCCTTGACAATTGTTACAAGATGAAGCATTATGGTCTCCCCTTCTGAACTAAATTGTAATACATGCATGTTTGACTAAAAAAAGGCCAATAAAAAATAAAAATAAAAACAAACCGGAAAGTAAAAGAAACCAAAACAGAAAAATATGTACAAAAGGTGTATCTGAGATTTGTTAGGTAAAATATTTTTTGAGAGCTTGGCCATTCACCAGGAAGGTGTCTGGATGTCCCTCTAAATTGTGCAGGCGGAAAGAACTGGGACCTAGTTTTTCAACGATTAAAAATGGTCCCAACCACAGGTTTTGGAACTTAGTATGTTCCCCTTTCCCCTCATGAGGTTTATCCCACTTGAGGACAAGATCACCTACCTCAAAATTCCTATTCGAGGCAAAACTGGAATCAAACCATCTTTTGACAATATGTTGATGTTGATCTAGTTTTTGTTTTTCTTGAGTCCTTACCTCTTCTAACTTCAGTAGAGCATTAATACGATTTTCGAGAGGAGGACAGTCTTTTTCTTGAACTTTCTGCGATAGTTGCAGAGAAGGAAGTAGAACATGCAGAGGAAGAATTGCTTCCCTTCCGTAAACAAGGAAAAAGCAGGAATTACCAACAACAGTTTTTGGACTTACCCTATCAACCCAGATTGCATTGAATAGTGAATTATGCCAATTTTTGTGGTTTTCCGAAACCGTCCTCTTGATGATCTTGATCAAGTTTTTGTTTGTCGATTCTGCCAAACCATTTCCTTGGGGGTAATAGCTGGCAAAATATTTTATCTTTATCCCTTTTTCTAAAGCAAAGGCACTCATTTCAAGGGATGAAAAATATGAAGCATTATCGAACACTAGACATTCAGGAATACCGAATCGAGTGATGATGTTTTAATTAAGGAAAGATATTACCTGACTAGTGTTCACCACTTTTAATGGCGTAGCCTCGAACCATCTGGTGAAATAGTCTGTTGCTGTGATTATCTACTTATGTTGCTGCGAGGAGGTGGGGTTAATTGGGCCAATAATTTCAAGACCCCATTGCTGAAAAGGGAAATCCACCGAGACAGGTTGCAACAGGAATGCTTCCTTCTGTACTCGTCCAAAAGCCTTTTGACAGATTACGCATTTGCGGCATAAGGTATGGGCATCTTTGAAAAGCGTGGGCCAATAATACCCTGCCCTTAGTACTTTGTGGGCAGTAGTGTCTCCACTGAAATGCCCACCATCTTCCCCTGCATGCAATTCCGATAGGACTTTATCTACTTCATCTCTTGCTAGACAACGCATAAGGATTCCATCAAAATTTTTGCGAAATAATATACCATTCACAAGCTAGAAAGGTGCGGACTTTAATCTCAATGATCTCCTCTTTTTTGGATCAAGGTGACAAGGAGCTGAACTGTGTGTTAGATAAAACTTAATATCATTATACCAAGGATTTGTAAGATTTTGTATACAACAGATTTGACTTTGATTATGTTGATCTTCAATTAACATATCAGTTTGAGTTCGTTTCTCTTCAACTGAATCAACAACTAATTTACGTAGACCTTGGCCTCTAACAATTTGCACCGGGGTGATATCGAGGTCATACTCTTGTAAGGATGTCACCCAGTTTGCACATTTTTCACCTAGATCTTTTTATACTAATAATTTTTTGACAACAGAGTAAGGAACAATGACTTTAGTTCTAGATTTCAGTAGATATGATCGAAAATTTTTTACCGCTTTAAAAACAACATAAGCCTACTGATCTACAGCTAGATAATTAAGCTCTGCTCCCTTAAAGGCTGAGTTCATAAAGGCAATGGAAACTTCGTTGTTTTCATCATTCTTTTGGGTTAGCACAACGACATAAGATCGATCGGAGGAAAACGTGTAAAGAGTGAAATCTCGCGAAAAGTCAGGGCTCATTAGAGATGGAGCCTCTACTATGGCTTTTTTTATTGAGTCAAAAGCTTAACTTTATTGAGGTTCCCAATGGTATTGTACATCCTTTTTTATTAAGTTTTGTAATGGCCTCACCATTTCCAAAAAATTTGGAATGAACCTTCTGACAAAATTTATCTGACCTGGAAAGGATTGCATAGATTTTTTGGAAGAAGGGGGTGGGAGTTTTGAAATGACCTAAGTTCTCTCGGGGTCAATGATCATCCCTTCATTGGATACTATGAACCCAAGTAGCTTGCCTTGCTCCACAGAAAATACAGATTTTTTAGGATTTAGAGAGATGTCGTACTTATGACATCGTTGTAAAACAGATCTCAGATGGGCTAAGTGATCCCCCTTATTGTTGGAGAAAATCATGACATCATCAAGATAGACCACTACAGATTGACTGATTAGACTGTGAAAATTGATATCCATTGCTCTCTAGAAAGTGGTACTGGCATTTATAAGCCCAAAGAGAATCTTTCTATAAGCATACATTCCCCATGGAGTACGGAAAGTGGTTTTCAACTGGTCTGGAGGAGACATGAGGACTTGGTTGTACCCTGAAAAATCGTCTAATAGTGACAATATTTCATAACCATATACCTGCTGAAGAATTTGTTCCATCGGAGGAACGGGATAGTTGTCTTTATCAGATGCTCGGTTTAAGTTTTGGAAATCGACACATAGTCGGATTTTGCCACTTTTCTTCCTCATAGAGACAAGGTTAGAAACCCACTGTGTATGCCTTATCGAGAAGACTATCTTTGCATTCAATAGTTTGTTTAGTTCCTTCTTGACCGTTGGTTCTAGTTTTGGGTGCATATTTCTTAACTTCTATTGAAAAGGTTGAGTCAAGGGTTTCATGGGGATGATGTGTTGTATAATGTTAGGATCAAATTTTTTTAGATCATCATACGACCAAGCAAAGACATCCTTAAATTCTTTAAACAGTTTAATAAATGTTGATTTCTCTTGCTCAGAACATCCTGTTGCCAAATTGATGCATTGTGGATTATCTTTAATTCCTAGATTTACTTTTTCATGGGTCAAGGAAGAACTATTTGTTTTACAATTTACCGATTTTCTGAATTTATTATGCAAATCATAAAAATTTTCTAATCTTACCACAGAGTTTGGGATAGAATTTACTAGATCTGATGTCGTTTTCGGAGACCTTGGGTCCGATATTACCATAAAATTGTGGAGGTCTTTGTTGTGGGTGCCTTTGTCGATAACCGCCCCTTGGAAAGTGTCTTCCATGTGCAGGAAACTGATGATCTATTGATCATCATCGAACACTCTCCAATTGGCGATGTTATCTGGGACTGATGGTCTGAACAACAACTCAACGAAAAACGTGTTTGGAGAAAGGCCTTCTACGGGAAAAAGTTTAGAAGCAACATTAGCCAACAAGTCAGCCTCATAATTATTTAATCTTGGAATGGAATTAATGTTAAATGCATAAAATTTTTGTATTAGATTCCATACCTCAGTTTGATAACTTTTCAGGTGTGGAGATAAGCAATGAATAAAATTCCTTACCTACCTGACCACAATTTATGAATCGTCGAATACCATTAAATTATGTATTTTCAAATCCAGTGCCTTTCTGAGTTCTTGCAGAAGTGCCTCGTATTCAGCTGTGTTGTTTGTGCATTGAAATTCTAATCGATAAGTGATCAACGTTTTGTTACCTGCTGGGTCAATGAGAACACACCTTGCACCAACTCCTTCTTTAGATTTGGATCCATAGAAGTAGAGAGACCATATGTGAGTTTCATCAGCCGAATGTGAAACATTAGGGAGAGCTGCCGACTATGTGCATGTCATGAGTTTCAACTACTGTTCCGGGTTAGTAATGGTAGAAGTTTCTACCATGAAGTTACTGAAAAAGGTGTTCATTCCCTGCATTTCAGGTGAATTAGCAGATGTAGTAAATGGTTCATTAGCGTCATTTAAATCAGTCACGGTAAGCTTGAGGTAACGCTCATGATTGATCTTGATTTTGTTAGGCTTTCCATTCTATGGCAGCCATAAATGGGACTAGTCTATCACAAAGTAGCCATGTAACTGTTCAGACCAATCCCTACTTAAAAATAGGCCATATACTTCAGGGATGTCCACGACAATAATATCAATAATCTGGTGAACTTTAGGATTAGAAGATAATCTGATAAGGACAATTTTTAATTCACCTATCACCTTAACACTGGTCCGATCATGCTGAATAATTTTTAGACTTGAAGGTTGGACTTCAGCATTGATTTTTTGGCAGACAGACCAAGGCATTACATTTAATGACATGCCAGAATCTACCATACAATTATGTACATTCCTATTGAAAATTTCAAAGGTCAACAGAAATGGTGGGACATTTCTACGAGTGTTAACAACAAAACTTTGGTGGTTTTTAGTCGCAGTCCCTGGAGTTATTTTATCTACATTTGTTACACTTTTTACAGCAAGGTTTGTTTTATCCGAGGGTTCTAGTGTCGTTTTAACAGGGACCTTTTGAGGTGTTTTAGGGTTGTTTTCTGCAAATTTGTTGTTGTTCAGATTGTTGTTTTTGTTGTTTTCTGCAATGTTCTGAAGCATCTTTTGCAGAAGAAAAGGAAATTTCAACAATTCATAAACAGAAATATTGGCTCTAAGTTTCTTAAGGTCTTCAATCAAATCGTATTCTAAACTTGGGGTTGTTGAATTATGTTTAGTTTCAGTCTGCTTAAACTGTTTTTGAGGCGCATTAGCTTTGATTTCAGAAGAGGGTTTGTTTTGTGTTTTGCTTCTGGTATTGTAAGGATGCACCATTTCAAAATTGGCTTGAAAGATACTATCCAAAAAATGCCTGAAGATGTTGGGAGAGGGTTCATCCTCTTCCACTGTTTCTTGTTCAACTACATCTTCAGAAATCTCAGGGGGAACTAAGTTGTCATGAGCTTCAAGGATTGTCTGTATCGCATATTGTAGACTTTCTAAATTAAGGCCTTCAGAATTTAAGTTGGGTCAGTTTGTGGGAAAAGGTTTTCTAAAAGGGAGTTTGTAAGACCCTTTTCTTGAAGAAGATTCTTCAACTGATCTCCTTAAATCTACGAATTGATTTGATAGTTTATGAATGACCTTTTGTAAAATTTCTAGATCTGAACTCTCTAATTGAGTTTTGGTTTGGGGAGGTCTAGGAAGAATTTCTATTTTCTTCTTGGAAGATGGGGTAATCTCTACCTCATTACTGATATTATCTTTTAGGCTTAGGATATCTTTCTCAATTTGGCTTGCCTCCTCGAAGGCTTCCAATAATGTTTCCTTCTTAGACCTTTTTACCCAGATTGCTATGTTCTGGTGTAGGGCTTTGGTGTAGTATGCGATAAGATTTTCAGCAGGAATTGAATCAATGGGGATTTGATTATTTAATGTTAGAAACCTTTGATTAAAGTATTTTATTTTTTCCTTGGGGTTCATCTTTAAACTGGAGAGTTCCATGACCAAGACTTCGAAAAATTTGTCGTCTCTGAATTTCTCAAGGAAACAAGATTCGAATCTATCCCAATATATAATGGTGTGGGGTTGTTGGGAAAAAGAGGCATTGCCTTCAAAAGTGTATGGAAAAGTCTACATACTACATCTTCATGTTCTACGTTTCGGAGTCTAATGGCTAGCATGAATTTTTTATGTGATCCTTAGTGATTTTCTTAGAATCTGGATCAAATTTAAGGAGCCATTTCTCCGGATGTTTGGGCAAAGGATGTTGGGGTCTAGGTATGGCCACAACATCTTGGTTGAGCCAAGGTTTGGTAGGATTGTTTGGATTTTCCATGGGCATGGGTGGTGTCGAAGGTTGAGATAAAGAACTGCCTTCGTTTGATGACTATTCTCCTCAAGAGGAGGGAGATGAAGGCAGTGGTGAAGGTGGGATACCAGATCCTCCGGCTGCGGGAGTGGGGATGTGATATAGATCCATAGGATTTAGGAGAAGACCAATGCCTTCAATTTTGTCTTTGATATTAGAGAAATCTAAGGGTTGATTCAATGGTCAATTTGGTTGTATGATACGAGCCAAAGCACCATGTGTCCTTAGAAGTGATTGACGAACAATTTCTTGTACGTCGGACCCTGGAGGGTTTGGTGTTACTGGATCAACGGTGATCTATGGATTTTCGTTTGAGGTGGTTGTTGTTTGAGAAGTAACGTTGTCATCAGAATGACTTATTGTTACTATAGGGGAGTGGGTGTGTAGGGGGGGAGTCTTGCGACCTCCACGTGCCATCAATCGGAGGTTCAATCCCTCCTTCTAGTGCCATTTGTTGACGGGCGTAAATGACCATCTGTCAATTGGAAGAACTAGTCCGGTCTGGGGTTGTCTAAATAACCCAAGATGTTTAGTATGACTCAATCTGATGGGTTTAATGGCTCCGTTGGCCAATCTAAAAGTCCTAAAAGAAACAAAAAGAAAAAGAGTTAACTATTTAAATAACTACGTAATGTACATATGTATCTATATAACTATTTTAAATAATATTTACACAACGGATCTGTCTATCTTATTTATGTGCATGATATACAAGTTGCGAGTTTTAATCTAAGCTCACAAAAATCTATGTGAAGATGGCTTCTTTAACAAAAGCAGATAAAGAAAGAACCTAAACTAATTTTTTTTTTCTTTATTTATCTAAGATTAAACAGAAAAATATACTATGAAACAGAAGTATGTGGACGGTCAAAGCCGAACCATATATTAGAATTTCGAAGACAAACAAACAACAAAAATAAAAGAACTAACCTATTAATGAATTAATCAGCATGCATCGAACATTTGTATAATAGAGAATATCCAACCACCTTGTCGAAGAGGTAAACTTGCAACGAACCTTAATATTGTTCCAAATAATTGTGAAGCAATGTGTTGGAAACTGAATTTCAATAACAGAATGTATGATACAAATAGTCGCGGTGATCTTATGATTTACAAGCAATTACAGTGAGATAAATCTTATTGTAAGAACTTTGCATTTAAACATTCAACAAAAAATTAAAGATAAATCTCATCATTTGAGTTGAATAGATGATCACCCTATATAATATCTGAAACATCACATATGGAAAACATTTATAAATGAATTATCCCAACTCATAATAAAGCATGAAGACAAAAGCTATCAACACCTATTATCACATCAAGATAAACAGAACTTAAACTAAGACATCATACACAAGAAGCTAAAGCTGTAATATGTAATTCTGTTCCATTCAAGTCTGCGAATTAATTGTCCATACTTCATCCCCAGGCCAAGATGTTTTCATTACAAAAATACGATTTTTTAAAGGGTTCAGAAAAGATAATTGTCTTATCTTATGAGATAAGATTAAATCTCCACAATCATCTACTGATTACAAAAATAGGGGGGGATATAACCACCCCAGATCACACTAAATATCTAAAAATGAAAAAGAGTTTGTTCTTGTTTACACAAAAATGAGCCATGGATATGGCTAATAAGCTCAAAAAATCTCCAGATCATTTAGTCACCATAAACTCCCAAATATCCTGAAAGAAAAAGATGAAATAAATGAAATTCAGATATACATTTAACCAATATTTTCAAAATTTCGAATAAGAATAGACTGGCTACAGAATCTGCTAATTCTGTAGCTACTCTTATTTTAGCAACAAAATCTAATTTATTTTATGAACAAGAAGGTAACACTATTTTAATACAAAAACAAATCTTTACCTTTAACTGAAAAATCAAATTCATTCACATGATCTCAGAATTGATCACTACTATGACACTTTCGACATTTTTTACTATGATGTTCCCTATTGTTTTCAGACGTTTTATGTGTCTCTAAACACTGGACTTGAGCCTACGATTTTCATCTGTTAGGAGGAATACCAAATCGGTAAGGGTTTTGATCTGTGATTGTAAAATGGGTATGTCTGTGTAATACTTTTCAATCCAGAACAGACAAGTTTCACATTGTAAACCTGTGACGACTGTTTGAGAATACCCATGGTTGTGTGCCGGACTGTCTTCACTATTGCCTTTAGATTTTTTATCAAACTTAATACCTAGAAACCCTTGATTGTGCTTCAAGCAAGGTGGGAGATTATCCACGAAATTGTAAGCCTGGTGGGGTTCTGCTTGGAAGGAAGGAGGGTCTTTTTCGGCCAAGAATCTGTCGATCTCCAAGTCTAAGCTCTCATGGATCTCGATTTTCGAGCTCACATGAGGGTTTGATTTATTTCACAGTTTCCTCGAGATCAACCTACTTTCCCTTTTATTTTTAAAACCTAAAATGCTATCACCTTTAGATGGCTTCCCCACAGGTCTGTTTGTATTCTTAACAGAGGCGTTAGGATGTATTTTCTCAACATCTTTTGGGTCGGATATAGGCTTACTAAGGGTGGCTGTAAGACATGCCTGCGTAGATGAAGGGACCGCTCTGGCAGGGACTATGGTTTCCTCTATCACGGGTTTGTCAACCTCTATAGCATTGGAGCCAACGAAACTGTTTCGAGCCAGGAAGGTGTTCCAGACATCATGTTGTAACTTCAATTGGTGTACTAATAGTATCCTTATTAAGCCATGGTGAAACAAGCTTAAATCCAATTGTTGTCTTTTATACCTCTTTGCCATTTTATACAAGCTTCTCCACAGGTAATATGGCATATTTAATGGAAACCCGATGAAATTCATGAGCAAACGTAGGTGATAAAGAAAAACAAAACCAAAATAGCCTTCACATGTCACGAATTGTTTCAAGACTGCTAGCAAACCATGCCACCGGGTTTTTAACATGGACATGGGCATACCTTTGTCACAACAATTTATTTTTCGAGACGTGAAGAAAAGGCTCCATGGAACCTCCTCGACCTTGGCGTTTTTGAACCACTTCTGCCCAATCAAAGGAAGACTTTTTTCTTGACACAAAAACTCCTCTGCAACCTTGACCTGAATGTCTCCTACCTTGGCTCGACATATGTCAAAAGAAAGGGAAAATTCCTGAGCAGTTCGCAAGTTGAATCCCTAGAAATTCTCAATAAAAACAAGCCAACCTTGACCCTCGAGATCTTCTCATCCATCATCGCATAGGAGTAGGGTATGAGATCCATTGGGTTCAATCCTAACAATCGGGGCCATGGGGATTCGACAAGCAGTCAATAAAACACAGTGAGTATGGAGGGTTTCGAAGGAGAATACCAGAGCGACATTTCAGACCCAAAACTCATCAATAACCTAGGGCGTATGAACATAAGTTCCTCAATACAAAATGATAGGCGTTTTGTGAAATGAATGCGAGGAGTACATGCAAAATCCGAGACTAAGCTCAAAGTAATGGGCTTACTGTCGTTGAATTTCCACCTCTCACATGGTACAGTGCACGACCACGTGCATTAAAACCTTATCATTGCGCAACAAGGTAGGTTTGGTTTCTAAAGTTTAGGATAGGGAAAAATTTAAAAAACCCAAAATGTATTGACAAGGAAATGCATGACCAAGAGCCAGAAAAAAACAAAATATCAAGGTTTAAACTAAAAGGACCCTTGTTGATTCAAATAACAATCCATAAGCATGCTTCACATTTGAGGAGTCAATAAAAAAGATGAGCTTGATAGCAGGAAATAAAGTCTTTATTAACAAAAACTGTGGAGCCAACTACCTTTCATAAACTTTTAAATAAAGTGGTAATACAGTCATATGTCTTAATGCTTCATTTTCATTCTTTCAGTCATGAATGAAGCATGAAAACAAAAACACTAGGAATAACCGAAAACTCACATTTGTAGTTTCAAAAATTGCTTATGAAGAACAAAAAATGTACGACCCTAGGTAGGGAGCTACATAGATTACTATTTGATGCTTTAAAAAGTTAAAAATATGTTGGGCTTCCAACAAGTAGGCAATCCAGGGTTCTTATACATTCATCAATTTAGATTGCAATTGTGATTTCAAATCTGTAGAACTCCAGCTCTATTAGCACAACTGTGTTAGTGATAATGTTTGTTTTTTTTTAAAACTTCCCTACTACAATTAGATTTGAGATGCTTTCATAATCTAGCATAGACTGTGCACAATTATCTTGAAATAACAGACTTCCCTGGGTTGACAATTTATATTGAACACTTTGATTTTCTATTCAATTAGACAATTAAAGTGCCCAATATTTTGGCATCGTTGCTGGGGAAGATAATTATAGATTTTGGTAAGAACATTAATTTTCTTTCCTAGGAATGAATAGTCTGCATGTATCACGAAACATGAGAATGAATCCTCAAAAATACTAACCTTATAGGTACCATAGGATGTGGAGGAAGAAATCCTAACATACTAGGAAGACAAACCATTGTTGATGAGATTATAGCCAGAGCAGATTCTTCTTCAGGATCTATTTTTCACCCTACAAATCCTCCAAGAAGACGTGATCCACAGTCAACAGAAATACCCCTTCTCGAAACATAGTTCTCATCAAGGGCTGAAGCTAAAGCTGAAGTTGAATCTGAAGATTTGTCACCAACAAATCAGCAAGCAACACTGGAGAACATTGAAGATCAAGGAAGTATAGCCTGGAACAGGGAAAATCTAGAAGAAGTTTTTTATCAGATCAACAGTCAGATAGTCACTAAAGAAGAGTGGGACACTCTTTGTATTGAGTGGAGAGAAAGAGAACATATGGAGAATCAAGGGGATAATGAAGAAGAGCTCCACCAAGAGAATCCACAGAACAATGAGGATCAGGTAAACAATGAAAATACTATCCACCCTAGTTTTTCCTATTTCTGATGTTCCCACACAAGGGATGGCTCCTATGAAAAACATACCTCTCTCAGCTGTCCCAAATTTTCATGGATTATCTACTGAAGATCCGGATGAGTTTTTTTTTGAATTTGACATTTTGTGTAGAAGCTATGACTACACTACCACTGCGCAGAAGCTTAAACTCTTTCCAGCTACATTAAAGGGTAATGCGTTAAGATGGTTCATGAGCTTTGGAGGAGAAAAAATTTCAACATGGGTACAAATGAGGCAGCTTTTCCTGAACAAATACCAAGACTACTATCGAACAAGGGAACGAAGAGAGGAATTCAAGATGTCACAGAAGGAGGATGAGACCCTTGAAGACTTTGTGGAGTGACTCCAATATAATCTACAAAGGTTTGGACATATAGATGTGAGTAAGGACATTATGAAAACCATTTTGCTAAAAGGAGTTAGAGAAGATTGTTTAGATACGCTGAATATGCTTGCCAAGGGAGATATATCTAAGGAATCCTATGAGCACATTGTAGATTTCTGCAAAAGATGTTCTCGAGGATCTACAAGGAATAAGTCAACTACCAAGGATACCACTTTTTCAAGGGTACATAAATCATCCAATGGAGGAGCAACAAGAGAAGAAATAGGTAATCTATTAGAAAATTTCAAAATAGAGATGATTGCCTCACAAATGGATACTTTGCAGGTCAAACAGAAACAAGTAGAATCAGAGCAAGCATTGTGAATTTTTTGTCTGAATTGCAGAAAGAAACATCCACCAAGGGAGTGCCCACTGAACAGTGTCCAGGTATGCCTTATTTGTGAATTAGACCATGCCACTAACCAATGTCCCTCTCTACCAGGTGTAAAAGAATCAATGAAGGAAACTAATGAGGAAGTAGAGGTTGTCTATCTAATAACACAAATAATACAATGGCAGCCAAGAGGTCAAGGTATGAACTCTCAACTCTCTCCTCCAACATTTAATTATTAGAACAATCAACTACCATATGGCTAGACGAATGCCCCCCTCCAAATCAAATTCCACCCTCTTATCAGGATCCCAATGCATGGTCACCTATTTCCCAACAATAGAATCACTATGGGCAATGGAACCCATATGGGAGAGGCCCTCAACAACAACTCAGTTATCAAAGCCATCACCAACCGAACCCCTATCAACAATAGTTCCAACCCCCGTACTAGCAACAACAGTTGCAATTGCCTCCCAATGCCTCACCAAAAAATCCTCCCTTACGACCTTAGATGCTTGTGCAACCTAACCCAAACCCAAATTATAAGGTCGTTCAGAACATAGACATACATAATGTGCTAGCCTTATCTATTACTCCTATGCCTTGTGATGAAATAAAATTAAGATCGGGGAGAATAGTTGAGCCAATAATTGAAGATGCTCCATCTTCATAATCAGATAAGGAATTAGGGGAGAGACCATCTGCTGATATAGAAGAAATTGACCAACCTATTATAGAATCAACAAACCCACCATTCCATGAAAGACTGAAAATTAGCAAGCCTGTGGAATTACCATCTTTCAATCTCCTAGGAGAATTGCAAAATCTGCACGTTAATATTCCACTATTGCAAGCGATAAGGGATGTCCCTATTTATGCCAAGACTGTGAGGGACCTCTGTATCAGAAAACCTAGACGAAAACCTAAAGATCCCCTCATAGTGCATGTAGTGGGGGATTTGTCTGAGATGATGTTAGGAAAAACTCAACCTATTAAATATGGCGACCCAGGAAACCCTACAATAACTATTAAAATTGGACAGACATCTATTCCACATGTACTAGTTGACTTAGGGGAAACAATTAACATCATGCCAATAGAAACTACATAGTTGTTGCAACTCAGAACACAAATCCAACCTACTCCTACTGTTCTAGAATTAGTTGATCGCTCTACCATCAGGCCAGAAGGAGTAATCGATGATTTAGTCATTTCAGTGGACTCATGGGAGTATCCTGCAGATTTTATCATTTTACAACCCAAATCCCATCTAGGAGGCCATCCTCTAATTCTGGGACGACCATGGTTAGATACAACTGATGATTTCATTGGTTGTAGATCTGGTTCCATGACCATCTCTAATGGTTATGACACAAAAAAAACTTACCATGTATCCTCATGCTACACCCAGTGCAGAACCTGGAAATTCTCTATGGATGGACACTGACGATGGAAGTGCTCTGCTTGTGCTAACTATAGGAAAGGCCCTGAGTTTCAAAGATCAGACAGAGGATGAGTTAATCAACTACTTTATTTTTGACCCCTTAGTTGTTACACAGAACACACACTACCGATTGATCAAAGTCTTTGACCCTATTGCCCAGGAAGAAATGAACTCGGAAATTTTCTCAGAAACCGCTGACAATCAAATTGATTCAGCTGTAACAACAGTCACTGTAAAAGTGAACATTGTAACAACAGATGATGAAATAGAAACAACTGAATTATTTCCTAGAGTCATTTCTAAGAGCGTCGTTGTGGAAGTCAAACCTGGAAAAACCTTGAACATCAATCATGATCTCTCCACTATTGAAACTCATCGATTGATGAAATTACTGGATGAACATAAAGAAGCATTTTCCTGGGATTACATGGATATGAAAGGCATTCCCTCTTAACTATGGACCCACCATATATGCATCAAAGAAGAATGCCAACCCATTTGCCAACCGCAAAGGAGGATGAACCCAAACCTTAAAGAAATTGTTAAGGAAGAACTTCAGAAACTTCTCAACGCCAAATTCATCTATCCTATATCAGACAACAAGTGGGTATCACCGTTGGTTATTGTGCCTAAAAATAATGGTAAGTGGAGAGTGTGTGTGGACTATAGATCCCTGAATAAGGCCACGCAGAAGGATCATTTCCCTCTTCCATTTATTGATCAAGTTTTAGACAACCTAGCCGGAAAAAACAAATTCTCTTTCCTAGATGGATTCAGTGGCTATAACCAGATACAAATTGCCCCACAGGACCAAGATAAAGCCACCTTTACCATACCTTGGGGTACATTTGCCTACAAGGTTCTCCCATTTGGCTTGTGTAATGCACCAGCCACTTTCCAGAGAGCTGTGATTGTTATTTTCTCTGATATGGTGAATGACTGTATGGAAATATTCATGGATGACTTTACACCTTATGGTACTGATTTCGAAGAAGCTTTGTCTAATCTGGAAAAAGTGCTCAAAAGATGTAGACAGTCTCATCTTTCTTTAAGTACAGAAAAGTGCCATATGATGATGCGTGAAGGGGTAGTGTTGGGACACTTCATCTCTTATGCAGGGATTCAGGTATATCTAGCCAAAATCCAGGTAATTTTGGACATTCCAACTCCATCAACTTAGAAAGAGGTAAGAAGTTTTTTAGGGCATGTCGAGTATTATAGGATATTCATTAAAAAATTCTCTAAACTTGCCTCTCCATTGTTTTTTCTACTAACAAAAGATGTTGACTTTCATTGGACTGACAGCTGTGAATTGTCTTTTGCAGATCTGAAACAGAAATTGTCCATAGCTCCCATCTTGAGAGGGCCCAATTGGACTCTACCTTTTCACATTTCTTCAGATGCCTTAGACACTGCAATTGGTGCAGTACTAGGGCAACAGGAGGACAAAGAAACCTATGCTATCTACTATATCAGCAAGAACATGGCTCCTGCTGAGTTAAATTACACAGTTACTAAAAGAGAATTATTGGCAGTAATTTATGCAATCCATAAATTCAGGCATTATGTAACTGGTTATCCCACTTTTATTCATACTGATCATACAACCATTAAATATCTAATGAATAAACCTATTACTGATGCCCGAGTGACAATATGGTTGTTACTACTACAAGAATTTGATATCACTATAGTGGATAAACCAGGAAAAGAAAATGTGGTTGTTGATTTTCTCTCAAGAGTACATATAAATGATGATAATTCACTTGTAGATGATTCCTTTCCTAATGAACATTTGTTTGTAGTATCTGATCACTCACCTTCATATGCAGACATTGCTAATTATTTGGTTGTAGGGAAGGTACCTCCACATCTATCTCCTCGAGAAAGAAGGAAGATTATTCAAAAGAGTGCTAGGTATAGTTGGATAGGAGGATACCTCTTCTACATAGGCCTAGACCAAGAAATCAAGAGATGTGTGAGGGATGATGAAGTTTATGATCTGCTGAAAGCTTTCCATGATGGCCCTTGTGGGGGTCATTTTGCTGATAAAAGGATCGGGCATAAAATTTTAAGGATGGGCTATTTTTGGCCTAGCATATTTCAAGATGCCAAGAAGTATGTCCAAGCTTCTGACAGTTTCCAATGCATGGGTCAGCCAACTCACAGGGATGAGATGCCTCTCCAGTCTCAGGTAGTGTTAGAGCCTTTTGAGAGATGGGCCATGGATTTTGTAGGACCCATTCAC
>JZKD02S1675931.1:59402-75509 GCA_000966675.3 Picea glauca
TTGCGTCTCTGATTTAGGTGATAGTTTCTCCTCCTACGTGCCTGTTAGACTCTCAAGCAACATCATGGGAGGATTAGTTGTGAGATATGAACCCGCAACTCTGGACAGTTTGCTGCTACACCCAAAGGCCTACCAAATATTTCTCCAGGTCGGTTGGATATCGTATTTTAAAAAGTTGAAGGGGTTTAATGAGGATGAGGTATTGGAGTTTAGTCAAAATCTTACCGAAGGGTATTCAAAGGTGAACGGGGTAAGGATTCTAGTGTCAGAAGAAAGCATTGTTGCTATAATAGGGTTGCCAAGAATAGGAGATCGATGGTTTAACAGAAAAACACATCTTCTAGATGCACATAAGGGTTTCCTCATCAACACTGAGTAAGTTTAGACCAAAGGCAGAGGTGCAGATGTCAATTCCTTACTAGAACCATGGGGGAAAGTCACATAATTTCTTAAAAGGTACATTACCTAAGAAGGTCGATACCAAGTTGTTTATTTTTTTTATTTCATCTTATTATCACATCTGCGACATCAAAAATTCATAAACATTCCTTATTTTCTCCTCCATTCATTGCATAACATGGCTCATTTTGTAAAAAAATCCAAGAACCCCAAGAACTGCATTTCTAATCACAGAATCATCGGCCTATTAATTCGCAAAGGTATGGGTATTTCCAATAATCCATTACTTGTTGTAGCAGACTATCCACATTCTATACATACAGATATGATTGCACCAGTCCTTGAAAACACAACCCATGGACCTCTTCTTAAGCCTTTTCCCTCGGCTGCAACAACAGTCCAAACATCTACTATCGTTGCTCGTAAGACAACTCAGAGAAGAAACTGCATAACCCGAAGCCATCCTGGCACCAGCCAGACAAGACTCGACAAAATTCCATTGCAACAACCTATAGCTTTGGTCAAACAAATAGATGAACAACCAACCACTTGACCAAGACATGTGTCACAACACTTGGCTACAACACTTATCATTGAAAACCTACCCCCTGTCTCTGAAAAGAAAACCCTTCTCCTATCTCTGGATCACCGAGAAAGAGAACAAGGTCAGCACAGTCCATTGTGACACCTATCATTAACAACCTACCCCCTATCTCTGAAAAGAAAACCACTGCTCTTATCTCTGGATCACCAAGAAAGAGAATAAGGTCATCATTATCCATTGCGACACCTATCATTGAAAACCTACCCCCTGTATCTGAAAAGAACACCTCTGTTGCTAACTCTGCATTAACTAAAAAGTGAGCAAAGTCAGCACGGTCCACTATAACATCAAGTCCACTTACCTCCTCTGTTGTTGCATCGACATTCACACAGAACCCTCCTATTGCTACAAAAACCGATCAAGCACCTACTATCATTACCAATGCATTTTCTCAGAAAAGAAAACGTCCATTCAAGGGAAAACCTTGGAGATCCCTTGACCAATTTGGATCAACAACAAATTAGACCCCTTTGGTTGTTGTGATAGAGAATTCTACAGAGGTACGAATACCAGGTTTTACTTTATGCACAGAATTTAAGGAAACTATTCTCTCCTTTCAGAATGAATGTACTCAAATCGCAGCAGAATCATCGGCTCCGCTTGATGATTCTGTGCATCACACGTCCATTGACGATGTACAGATCATCGCAGACCCCAGTATACCAGAATATCCTCCTTGTGTGGTTGAGGAAGAACACCACGTTCCTCCTCCAACAATGAAGAAGAAACCCCTGCTTTCGTTTCTATTTTACCCAGGAGAAGAACCAGGTCCACCAGGTCTGTCGAAGCTGTAATTGGATGGGAAGATGTGGAACAAACTATTCCTATTCTTCATCCACTATCCTCTATGGTTGATGTAGGTATGTTTCCACACAAACCAACTGTCCAAGTGGAAACTGTTCCACAAGACCCATTCATGACATATACCGTTCTTACACAAGAACCAGTTGTCTAGCTCAATACTGTTACACTAGAACTAGCTGCTCCACAGAGGATTGTCCCACCAGAGATAGTAATACAAGAACCAACTATCCATGTCGAGACTGTTCCACAAGAACCAGTCCTGACAGACACAGTTGTTACACAAGAACCATCTACACAGCATGCTGAGGATGTGCCACTTGCCCAATTGTTTTCCCAAATAGAGAGAAAGATTAATAATACATAAAATTCTAGAATTGTTGCACTAATAACAAACAATGATAACCTCAAAGAAGAGTTAAATACCCTGAAACAAAAGGTGGATGCTACTCGACAAAAGAATCCAGAAGGGATAACCTTGGACATCCTAGCACTGACAAAAGTTGTTATGGACAGAAACAAAGAACTCATGTGCTTTGAGTGCAGAAACATTTACTTTGAGGCAATATATGAGGTAGCCAAAGTTCCAGTCGCTAAAGGACTAGCAACTGTCTCAATCAAGACTGAACATGAACTTACTACTACACAAAAATCAGTAAAACAGAGGAGATCTCAACGTCATAAAACAACTGCTGGTATACAAGAACCTCTGCTTCCTTCATGAGTTGTTACTGAGAAACTCAAACTAATTCTACTCTCAAAGATAAAGAAACTCAGACAGATTGTTGATACAACAGATTTTATTTTGGACACAGCATTTTTCAATACCGACACTTAGCAATTTCTCTTAGTTATTTTGCACTGGAGGAGATAGTTATCTACTTCAGCTACAAATTAAGGTTTGAATGTGTTTTGCATGAGGACATGCAATGTCTTCAGTTGGGGGTCATGTTAGGACCCAAAAATGTCCCTTTTTCACTACATCTTTTTCCCATTCAACCTTCTCATTCCTGAGCTAAATGACTATTATAATGAGTAATAACAACCTTTTTCCCAAGGTATGAACTATTCATCTTGATTTTATATTTTCATTTACTTAGCATGTTTGATTGGTAACGTTCACATATTTTACCCATGAAATGATTTAACTAATGATCAAAATTCTTAGAACAACCCACTTTGAGAAACTCATTGTTGTTATAGCTATGCACCAATCTTGGAAGCTGTTACATGATTGCTGCAATGGATGCCACCAATCTTGGAAGCTGTTACATGACTACTGCAACAAAATCCCATCAATCATGGAAGTTGTTACAATAGACACCACCAGTCCTGTTGTTATACGACTGCTGCAACACTTGTTGATTATATATGCTGGCTCACGATGTTGATCAAGGGGGGTTCTAGATTTTGTATTAATGATATCAAATGAACAGCTTGAGAATCGAGGATTCTCAAGACTGTTCTGATTATGTTTCTACTGAATGACTCTGACTTTAAATAGCAGAGATTTGGTAATGAAGAGGAGGTTTTTATTGGAGAAAGAAAAGTAACGCTTATTGTACACGAACATTTTTGGCAATTGAATGAAAGAGTGGATTGAATTCCTTTAGCAGACTGTAACCTATTTCTTTGAGTGGATTCAGTGAGAAGGGAAGGGCCCACCTTCCTCACCGATTCCCCTCTGTTTAGAATTCTAGATTATTTGTTTTAAATGCGAATGATTTAACTGTTAGACATTTCTAGAATACAACTGTTGTTACAGTTTAGTTCCTTCTTGTTAGATGCGCATAAATTTGTCTCATGAGAATTAGAAGACGATTGTTGAACATTGCTGGAGAACTGCTTTCCCTTTTCTGCATTAGGTTAAAATCATGTTTCCAAGAAACAAAAGTGTGAAGTACCTTTTTGCAATAAGTAGATTTCCATTTCGCAAATAGTATAGAAATTCTTCCTACAAAAGTAAATTAGAAAGTTAGATTAGAGTAGGCAATCCAGGGTTCTTATACATTCATCAGTTTAGATTGCAATTATGATTTCAAATCTGTAGAAATCCAGCTATATCAACACAATTGTGTTAGTGATAATGTTTTTTTTTTTTTAAACTTCCCTACTACATTTAGATTAGAGATGCTTTCATAATCTAGCATAGACTATGCACAATTATCTTGAAATAACAGACTTCCCTGGGTTGACAATTTATATTGAACACTTTGATTTTATATTCAATTAGACAATTAAAGTGCCCAACAAATAGCAGGGAGCCTAGCTCAACCATTTGACCTTAACAAAATATCAAAACTCCCTACATTCAAAGTTTCTAGTCGGCGCCTACTCTTTCAGACTGTGCAGGTCTTCTCATGTCAGATGTGAGACAGGCACAATTATACGTTTTACAGGAAAATCCATCTAGGAGGAGGCTTTAGGTGGACAGTTTGCCTTAATGGTTTCTCTCTGCAACGCTTTCCATTTATGGGGTGAGACGAGGTCTCAACTGCTGCCCCTATCTTCAATAACTTCCTCCATTGGGATCAGGACGAGGCCTGACACCCATGAATGCTTTCTAGGGGGTGCCCACGACTTCTTCAAGTCAATCCTGATGCCTCGAGGCTCTGCAAATCCTCATGAAATCAATGCTCTTTCCTTCGCATCGAAGAGCTCTTGGTGCTAGCCTCTTCATCATGCGACCCAGGCCACAACTTGGTTCTCAGTTCCCGAGCACGTCACAATTTCGCATTTCGGGAGTCTCCACTCCACTTGATTCCAAGTATCGTGATGCAAGAACTTGTGAAATGGACTTTTCAGATTGACGGTTAGATATGCTATGCATCCAACAATCAATATTGCTTCCTTGAAGACCCGAGTCACCAATCATGTGCTGAGTGATTAAATTTATTCTTGGGCCCACCTCCTATGTGACCTAGGGTTGTGACCATGGGCCAAATTCCTGGTCATTTCACGACTTCGTGTTTCGGGTGCTTGCATCGTGCTCCATGATAAGACCCCCGATTCACGAAATCGTGACTTCTCAGATCTGGCACCATGTATCCCTATGAATTGGATAGTCCATGCTAATTTTGGGTTTCGGGAGTTCGGACCTTTGACAAACAAATTTTAACAATATTTTAGACTCCTGATTCCCGTGATTATTTTCTACCATTGATCTCTCCTAATGAGATCTACGGCCCAGATTTAAAAATTTGCTCGACCTTTTCGACTTAGTGTTCATGGCTGCGGTCTTTGTAAACAAAGACTTGGGTGATGGTGGTAAGCTTTGGAAAACAAAAAAATCAATGATCGAAACAAAAGTGATAAGTGCTCAGATTTAAGGTAAAGCAAAGAGCTTCAGGCCAAGACCTTTCATGCAAGACCTCAAGTGAAACCAGGTCGTCCAAATAACAAAAGGGAAAGACCTAAAGAACTGGCCTACAAAATATAGAGAGACAAGGCAAGGCAACAAACATGGGTATACCAATACACACCTATGGCCCTTGACAACTTTATTTGATAACATTTGGCTCCACAGGGGATGGCATGCTCCCTGCAAGCTGCCAAGAATGCATAGTTCTAGTGCCTTATCCATTGGGTTAAGGAGTCTTCCATAAAAACAAAAATGAAAAGAAAAATGATATTTACAATGACATGGGAAGCCTCTCATGGCTTTAAGTAACAAACTTCTTCAGAAAATGCCCATTTACAGGGCTACCAAAAATTTCAGCATCCTCCAAATCCCACAATTTGTAAGTGTTATTGGAAAAACCCTCAAAAATTGTGAAGGGGCCAATCCATAAGGCATCAAATTTACCATGCTTTCCCTTTTTTTGTTTAGGTGCATCTCACTTGAGTACTAGATCTCTGAGCTGGAAATCCCGTTTCCTTACTTTCATGTCAAAAGCCTGCTTGATCTTCTGTTGATGGTCATGGGCTTTGTACAGTAGTTGCATCCTTCCAAATGTATTTATACAAAATGCATCCAAATGATATCCAAATGCATCACATTATATTTGGCAGGATATAAATGCCCCATTTCTGAAACTTGACACAAGACCTAATCTTTGCACATACATCAGTGAAGAGACTAGTCCAAAAATACCCAGCACTGAGAATCTTATAGGTTGTGGTTCTCCATAAGTGATGACCCCCACATAAACCGTCATGAAAATCACATGTAATATTTTGGGCTTCAAGTGGGTCTAGACATCTCAAAAGAACTCCTAAAAGGTATTTCTAATATAAAACTTGATCAATCAGACAATATTTAATTGATTTGAGCTTCAAAGCTCTTACCTTGCTCTTTTCCATGCCATCAGGAGGCTGCAACTTCTGCAGGAAAAATATAATGTCTTTATACCAAATGCATCCTGCCAATGGGGGTGTGACTTGAGGATCTTCATTAGACAACTCAGCTTACTGATTCTCTGAATAAATGTTGATGAAATTGACCCCCAAGGCTTTAAAATTAGATTTAGCCAGCAACCTAGATAAACCTTGACCTTTAACCAATTTGGTAGGCTTTATTTCAAGATAAAATTCAAGGATCTTGGAAATCCGCTTTCTCCTTCTTCCATCTATGTCAGGATGAATGAGGATCTCCTTCACAGAAGTTGAAGGGACATATGCAATGACCTTTGAATGTAGCACATAAACTTTGAAATATTTGAGAGCCTTAACCAATCCTTAGGCATGTTTTTCCATGATGTCATATTTTATTTCAACATATCTTAGTGCCCTACTAAAAAATGAAATGGGATGATCTAACCCTTCATCATTCTTCTGCAATAAAACAACTGCTACTGTGTTAGATGAAGCGAAAGAGAAAATCAGAAACTCCTTGGAGTAGTCAGGACTGATAAGCACATGTGCTTCATTCAAGGCCTTCTTTATCTGATTGAAAGAATTACGAGCTTCAGAAGTCCACTTGATCTTATTTCCCTTTCTCAACATGCCTGTGATAAAATTTACCAGCTCAGCAAAATTCGAAACAAACCTTCTCAAAAAATTAATCTTTCCCAAGAAGGACTGAACTTCTTTCTTGGATCTAGGGGGTGACAAGGTTTGGATAGCTTCTACCCTACTTGGATCAATCCTTACCCCCTCATCTGACACAATGTGCCCCAACAATTTCCCTTCTTTCATGGCAAATAATGAATTCTTTGGATTTAATGATAGACCAAACTTTCTGCATTTCAAAAAGACCCTTCTTAAATGGTCATGATGTTCTTTATCAGATTTTGAGAACATTTTTATGTCATCCAAATAAATGACCACAAACTTGTCCCTTTCTCCAATAAAAGCTATGTACATGGCTCGCTGAAAGGTTTCTCCTACATTCATCAATCCAAATGACATCTTAGCATAGATGAATGTACCCCACTGAGTGGTGAAGGTTGTCTTCTCTCTTCATCTGCTTTGTCCAGTAGTTGCATCCTGCCAAATGTCTTTATACCAAATGCATCCAAATGCGATCCAAATGCATCACATTATATTTGGCGGGATCCAAATGCCTCATTTATGAAACTTGACACAAGACTTGATCTTTGCACGGACATCAGTGAAGAGTCTAGGCCAAAAATACCCAGCCCTGAGAATCTTATAGGTTGTGGTTCTCCATAAGTGATGACCCCCACATAAACCGTCATGAAAATCACACGTAATCGTTTGGGCTTCAAGTGGGTCTAGACATCTCAAAAGCACTCCTAAAGGGTCTTTCCAATATAAAACTTGATCAATCAGACAATATTTAATTGATTTGAACTTCAAATCTCTTACCTTGCTCTTTTCCATGCCATCAGGAGGCTGCAACTTCTGTAGGAAAAATATAATGTCTTTATACCAAATGCATCCTGCCAATGGGGGTGTGACTTGAGGATCTTCATTAGACAACTCATCTTGCTGATTCTATGAATAAATGTTGATGAAATTGACCCCCAAGGATTTATAATTAGATTCAGCCAGCAACCTAGCTAAACCTTAACCTTTAACCAATTTGGTAGGCTTTATTTCAAGATAAAATTCAAGGATATTGGCAATCCACTTGCTCCTTCTTCAATATACCTTAATGATTTCTCTCTACAACGCTTTCCATTTATGGGGTGAGACGAGGTCTCAATTGCCACCCCTATCTTCAATAACTTCCTCCATTGGGACCAGGACGAGGCCTGACACCCATGAATGCTTTCTAGGCGGTGCCAACGACTTCTTCAAGTCAATCCTGACGCCTCGAGGCTCTGTAAATCCTCGTGAAATCGACACCCTTTCCTTCGCGATCCAAGAGCTCTTGGTACTAGCCTCTTCATCATGCGACCCAGGCCACAACTTGGTGCTCAGTTCTCGAGCGCATCACGATTTCTCATTTTGGGAGTCTCCACTCAACTTGATTCCAAGTATCGTGATGCAAGAACTTGGGAAATGGCCTTTTCAAATTGACAATCAGATCTGCTATGCATCCGATAGCCGCGATTTCTTCCTTGAAGACCCGAGTCACCAATAATGCATTGAGTGCTTACCTTTATTCTTGGGCCCACCTCTTATGTGACCTAGGGCTGTGAGCATGGGCCCAATTCCTAGTCGTTTCACGACTTCGTGTTTCAGGTTCTTGCACCGTGCTCCATGATAAGATGCTCGATTCGTGAAATCATGACTTCTCAAATATGGTGCCATGCATCCCTATGAATTGGACGATCCTTGTTGATTTCAGGTTTCGAGAGTTCAGACCTTTGACGAACAACTTTTAACAATATTTCGGACTCCCGATTCCCGTGATTATTTTCTACCATTGATCTCTCCTAATGAGATCTACGGCCCAGATTTAAAAATTTGCTTGAACTTTTCGACTTGGTGCTCATGGTTGCGGTATTTGTAAACAAAGACTTGGGCGATGGTGGTGAGCTTGGGAAAATAGAAAAATCAATGACCGAAACAAAAGAGATAAGTGCTCAGATTTAAGGTAAAGTGGAGAGCTTCAGGCCAAGACCTTTCATGCAAGACCTCAAGTGAAACCAGGTCATCCAAATAACAAAAGGGAAAGACCTGAAGGCCTGGTCTATGAAATATAGAGAGACAAGTCAAGGCAACAAACATGGGTATATCGATACACACCTATGGCCCTTGAAAACTTTATGTGATAACATTTGGCTCCACTGGGGATGGCATGCTCCCTGCGAGCTGCCAAGAATGCGCAGTTCTAGTGACTTATCCATTGGGCTATGGATTCTTCCATAAAAACAAAAACGAAAAGAAAAATTATATTTACAATGACATGGGAAGCCTCTCATGGCTTTAAGTAACAAACTTCTTCAGAAAGTGCCCATTTACAGGGCTACCGAAAATTTCAGCATCCTCCAAATCCCGCAATTTGTAAGTGTTATTGGAAAAAACCTCATAAATTTTGAACGGGCCAATCCATAAGGCCTCAAATTTACCATGCTTTCCCTTTTCTTGTTTAGATGCATCCCACTTGAGTACTAGATCTCTGAGCTGGAAATCATTTTTCCTTACTTTCATGTCAAAAGCCTGCTTGATCTTTTGTTGATGGTCATGGGCTTTGTCCAGTAGTTGCATCCTACCAAATATAATGTCTTTATACCAAATGCATCCTGCTAATGGGGGTGTGACTTGAGGATCTTCATCGACAACTTAGCTTGTTGATTCTCTAAATAAATGTTGATGAAATTGACCCCCAAGGATTTATAATTAGATTCAGCCAGCAACCTAGCTAAACCTTGACCTTTAACCAATTTTGTAGGCTTTATTTCAAGATAAAATTCAATGATATTGGCAATCCACTTGCTCCTTCTTCCGTCTATTCTAGGCTGAATGAGGATCGCCTTCATAGAAGTTGAACGAACATATGCAATGACCTTTGAATGTAACACATAAAATCTGAAATCTTTGTGAGCTTTAACCAACACATAGGCCTGTTTTTCCATGATGTCATATTTTGTTTCAACATCTCTTAATGCCCTACTGAAAAATGAAATGGGATGCTCTAACCCTTCAACATTCTTCTGCAATAAAACAACTGCTACTGTGTTAGATGAAGCAAAAGAGAAAATCAGAAACTCCTTGGAGTAGTCAGGACTGATAAACACATGTGCTTCATTCAAGGCCTTCTTTATCTGATTGAAATAATTACGAGCTTCAGAAGTCCACTTGATCTCATTTCCCTTCCTTTGCATGGTTGTGATAAACTTTACCAGCTCAGCAAAATTCGAAACAAACCTTCTCAAAAAATTAATCTTTCCCAAGAAGGATTGAACTTCTTTCTTGGATCTAGGGGGTGACAAATTTTGGATAGCTTCTACCCTGCTTGGATCAATCCTTACCCCCTCATCTGACATAATGTGCCCCAACAATTTCCCTTCTTTCATGGAAAATAATGAATTCTTTGGATTTAATGATAGACCAAACTTTCTGCATTTCAAAAAGACCCTTCTTAAATGGTCATGATGTTCTTTATCATATTTTGAGAACATTGTTATGTCATCCAAATAAATGACCACAAACTTGTCCCTTTCTCCAATAAAAGTTATGTCCATGGCTCACTGAAAGGTTTCTCCTGCATTCATCAATCCAAAAGGCATCTTAGCATACATGAATGTACCCCATGGAGTGGTGAAGGTTGTCTTTTCTCTGTCTTCATGCAAGACAAAGACTTGATTGTAGCCAGAAAATCCATCAATCATAGACATTATGGATGCCCCTATCACCCTCTGTAATATATGTTCCATTTTGGGTAAGGGGTAATTGTCTTTCATAGAGCTTCTGTTCAAATTTCAGAAATCCACACAAAATCTGATTTCTCTATTTTTATTTTTCACTGGGACCAAGCTGGCCACCCATTCAAAATACCTCAAAGGAATGATAATCCGGGCATCCAAAAGCTCTTTTACTTCTTTATTCATAATGGGTAGTAGCGTAGGATTTATTTGTCTCAACTTCTGCCTAAATGGCTTGGACTCTTCCTTCAATGGGATCTTGTTCTCAATGATACTTGTGTCATATGTCCTGAGATATTCATATGTCCAGGAAAACACATCAACAAACTCCTTTAATAGCTCAACATATTCATCCCTTTTCTCTCTTGACAAGTTGCTTGACAACTTGACAAATTTGGGATCTTTCCCTGTACCAATATTGTACTAAGTTATATTAGCATTATCAGTTGAGCCTTTAACCTTTACTGCCACATCATTCCCATCGAACAACCTTTCTAAAGGAACTAGTCCCTTCAGAATGTGATTGCTAGGCAGTTGAACAACATGATGATTGGCAATTTTGTTTAGAAAAACATTAGTATGAGGATTACTTTCATAATCATGATGTTGGTCAATATGTCATGCAAAGAATTCATCAACAGACTCAAGAAATTTTTTGATCTCGAGATCATCCTCAAATGCCTTCCAATGCTTGACATTTTCAGGTATAGAGGGTCTATATTTTACCTCCACATCATATTTGAGTTTAGGTGGCAGTGGGACTCTAAAATGGCTTGCTAAAATAGCCAAAGAATCACCCATGGTATTTTCCTTTCTTGGAATAAATGAAATGTTGAAAGCTAAGAAGAAACTGTCAATTAGGTCCCACACCTCATTTATGTAAGTTCTAAGCCTAGGGTGCTTATCTTGATAAATATTTTTGATTTGATGAATAATTAGCTCTGCATCCCCAAATACTGATAGCTCTTCAATTCCCATGTCTTTCGCATCCCTTGAACCCTAAACAGGAGCTTCATACTCTGCCACATTGTTGGTGGCTTCAAATTCCAACTTGTAAGACATAGGTATAGTCTCTTGATAAGGTGAAACGAAGATTACTCCAGCACCAACACCTTCCTTAGAAGAGGCTCCATCAAAGAACATCTTCCAAACAGGGGTAGTTGGAGGAGGAGTTTCACAAGAAGTGATGGACTGTTTTATGATTTTAAGAGGGATTTGAGGAGCATTAGTGAATTGCAATATGCTGGATCCCAAATCGGTGTCAAGGGAAAAAATAGGATGGTTGGTTGGGTCTGATTCATCACTAATGATGTAAGTCAATTGAGCTTCCCTGTAAATTCTTCTATGCTCACCCCCAAATACGGGAATGGTGGCATATGTGAGGTCCACTTGTAAATTTCCCCCAAGTATTTCTATCCAAGATCTTAACAATAGCAGCCAAACTTGGGGAGAACGTCATCCACTACAATGTCCATGACCACACTTTTCATGGGCAACTGAAATAAGGTCACAACTAGATCTTTGATGACCCCAAGGCACTTCATTTTCCTAGATTCAAAGGAATATAAGTCATGGTAGGCCTTTGTGATCTCTAATCCAAGTTCATCCGAGACTGTTTTGGGCATGATATTGTGAGATGCCCCTGAGTCTAACAAACAATTATGCAACACCTTATCATGTATATTCAATGATGTATAGAAGGGAGGGGACTAATCGTTTCTATATTCTATCAAAGGACCTAAGATGATTGTTGGCTTGTTGGCTTTTCATCTTGCATATTTACTAAATCAATGGATTTTGAGAAGGCTTTACGTAACAACACTTTGGAAAGACACTCTCTAAATTATTCAATTTTTATCAGTTCCAAAAATGGTAGAGGGATCTTGATTTTTTTGGATCTCATTTCCAAAACTGAAGGAGGATGGAGATTTCAGAATCTCCTTGACTTTTGGGGTAGGATCCTCAATCAAACCTGGGGGATTTTGAGCATCTTTTTTCTTGTTTCTAACTTTCACAGCCTTGGCAGAATTCTCTGCTTTTGAGGGCCGATCTGAAGCATTAGTCTTTTCCCCCTTCTTTTTAGATCTCAGATTATATTTACTAATATTCTCTTTTTCCCTCTCTCCCTTATTTAATTCATTTGTTTGATTATCCATCAAGGACTCTCCATATGCAAACTTGGTCAAGTGAGTGGATGGAGGGGTGTCACCCAAGAAATGGATTTCAGGATCATCTTCTTCATCCTCCTCATCTTGTTCATCTAAAAGGTTGTTTTGTAAAGGGGTTTGGATCCTTTGATCATCCCTTCCTTTGTTTCTAGGCTCTCTTGGAAGTATCTGAGTAGCATTATTAGGTCTTCTGAAGGTACCTATGTTATTAGCGTTTTGAGTATTTATATAAGTCTGTCTTGCTTCAAGTTTTACCTTCTCCATATTAGCAGAAAGAGATTTTACTAATTTGGTAAGCTCATCATCCCGAGGGTGGGAAGCAGAGGAAGAGGTTGAAGTTTCAGACCTTCCCCTTCTTCTGTCCTTGTCATCCTTACTCCTAAGCTCATCTACTTCCATAATATTGGATTATACTTCAATGGCTACATCTTTCATATGAGCCAAGGAGGTATCTCTCCTTTCTCTTAACAGGAGGCAGAAATCAGGGTCAAAAGAACTAGAATAAGTAATCTTTGCAGAGGTTTCTATATGCTTAACCTCAGTGGGAATTTTGCTATACATTTTATTAAATATCTTCAAGAAGTCAGAAACAGATTCCCCTTCCTTTTTCTTCATTGATCCAAACTCTGTAATATAGTAAAGGAAATCCTTTCTATCCCCACAATTCTTTAAGAAGGCTTCATTTGGGGCTTCAATCCCATCAATATATCTAGGAGGCAAAGCCCTAAACCACTTCCTATCCTCACCCTCAAGGATATGAACAAAAATCATCATCCATACATTTGCATCCATGATGACATGACAATCTGTAAAACTGTAAAAGGCTTCAAGGTGTTCCTTCGCAGTTATGTCTCCCTTGCCTGTGAACTTGGGTAACTGCTTAAGGTAGCCATCTGCTAGGAGGGAATTCACAGGCTGAGGCAAAACAAGAGGGGCATACCTAGTAGCTATTATAGCTTCCATCCTAGTTATTGGGGGATTGGCTCCTACCATTGGAGTGTGAACTAGAGGAGAACCAAGAGGAGATGGGTTTTGGACAGGCGACATTGGGGCTGTGCTTCTGGGAGAAAAAGGAAAAGGTTGAGAGTTAGGAGATAAAGATGAGAGGATAGAGGTAAAATAGGTTTCCCCTTCTATAACTACAACAACTCTAATAGGAGGAGGAGTAGGAAAGTCTTATAAGGTCAAATCTCTCTCCTTCCACTTCACAACTTCGGGGGAGAAAGGGGTGTCAAAGATCTCTCCTTCCAAACCAAGAATAGGAGGGGAGAAATCAACAGGAAAACTCCCCAAATTTAAATTTCTTGAAACTCCAACAATTCGTATAATAGGAGAATCAGAAATAGTTACTGGAATTTGTAAAGAGGTATTATGGAAATTATCAGAAAAACTTGGTACAATAGTAGAGGTACCTTTTTAGCAGTCTTTCCCTTTCTAATAATTTCCTTTGGGTCAGCTTAAGACATTTCTAGAGGCAACAGTGAAGTGGAACTTGTGTGTCTACCTTTAGGAGGCAGAACTGAAGAAGTGGAGTCGAAATAGTGTAGTTTCTAGGTGCAAGTTGCAATCTTGAATGGTACTGATATCTGATGCACCTTTAGAATTAGATCTTCTTTGTCATTCTATCCCAGGGAAATGTTTTCGATTTGTTCCTCGACACAACGATGCCAAAACTATTAGCACTAAAAGTCACCTTTGGATTGCAACAGAGGTAAGCCCAATACCCATCAGTTTTACAGTAAAATGTAAATGAGTTTTAGGTGGTCAAATGGAGAAGACTCAATGAGAAATAATGTTCTAACTCAGAAATATGGACTGGCATGCATACGCAATTGAGGTCCGGAATCAAATTCAGTCAGTAAGTTGGAGTAAGGGTGAATAGAGGGAAGACTTTGATGAGGAGAGGTTAGAGGTCTGCTATGGACATCAGGTCTTTCAGCAACCTAAGTAAGAAAAACTTAAACACAATATCCTCTTGAATTCAAATTTCAAAGAAACTGAAAGAAATCATAACAGTACTATAATCAAACATTCATCATAATACAGTTATAATAATTCATGTGAATCAGTCATTCACGAACTCTCTCAATATCAGAGGCAAATAAGATGGAGTAAGAAAGTTGACTTAGATTAACCAAGATGTCTAAAAAACAAATACATAACTAGAGAACCAGTGTTCTTCATAAAACTATTACAATAGTAGGGAGCCTAGCTCAACCATTTGACCTTAACAAAATATCAAAACTGCCTATATATACTAAAAATGGTTGCAACTACCAAGAGCGTGATTGGAACGCTGCATACAAATTTTCCATTTAGTGCCCGCTCTTTCAGACTATGTAGGTCTTCTCATGTTAGATGTGAGATAGGTGTAGTTATGCATTTTATAGGAATATCCATCCAGGAGGAGGTTTCAGGTGGTCAGTCTTCCTTAATGTTTACTCTCTGCAATGCTTTCCATTTATGGGGTGAGACAAGCTCTCAACTACCACCCCTATCTTCAATAACTTCCTCCATTGGGATCAGGATGAGGCCTGACACCCATGAATGCTTTCTAGGCGGTGTCCATGATTTCGTCAAGTCAATCCTGATGCCTCGAGGCTCTGCAAATCCTCGTGAAATTGACACCCTTTCCTTCGTGTCCCAGATCTCTTGGTGCTAGCCTCTTCATCATGTGACCCAAGCCACAACCTGGTGCTCAGTTCCCGAGCGCTTCACAATTTCATATTTTGGGAATCTTTTTGGGTATGTGTTATATTATTTTCATGTGTGTGTGTGTGGGTGCGTCAGATACAACAACTGCGTCTGACGATTTTTGCTATTTTTAGCGGATTTTTCTATTTTTAGTTGATTTGTAAATTAATCCCGGATTAAGGGATTAGGGTTTTGGTATCTACGAAATACCTAAAAACATTGTATATATTGTATGGCGAATGGTGAAATTCGATATAATGAAAATAACAAAGGTTTTCCCGGTTGAGGGTTTCCGGTAAAAATCTCTGTGTATTCTGTGTATGAGCCATTGATTAATTTTTGTATTTCTTAAGAATCTATATGCATTGCTTTACTTCACAAGTTTAAAACTTACATGTGGTATCAGGGCAAGTTTTTGGCTTCAGAGGGACGCCTTTGTTGCTGAGGGTTTGGCTCGGTCTTGATAGATCAAGTTTATCTTGGGTCTGTGATAAACCTGGGTTCAGTGGGAGCTTTTGCAAAGGAGATTCGAGTAAAGTAAGAGGAATGGCTAGCTCATCTAGAATCGAGATAGATAAGTTCAACGGTAAAAACTTTGAGCTATGGAATCTCAAGATGGAGGACCTTCTTGTAGACAAAGAACAATGGATCGCTGTGGATCCTAGTACACAGCCTACTGGTACACCATCTACAAGCACACAGGCTACTGGTACACAAACTACCA
>JZKD02S1675931.1:109662-148680 GCA_000966675.3 Picea glauca
CCATCCATTTCTCTTAGTTCATTCAATAGCTAGATCTAGGGAAAGAGTAGTATTCTGTCACGTTTTGTTCCAGATCCAGGTGGATCTGGGGAGATTGGTCTGTGTTCGCACTCACGAATTTATCCATACACAGTAGTCAACTCCACTGAGATGAAATCAAATCTCTCATGAGATGTAGGTCATGATGACCCCTAGAGCCTCATCCTTCTTGTCATCAACAACAAACTTCACTTAGTCATTTGTTGGATCTAGAATTGCCACCTTCATATACAACCACAGTCCTTTGCTCTTCAATAGGGTTTCTATATCTTGTGCCCATTGCACATAATTTGATCCATTTAGAACAACATGATCAATATTTGAAGCCATATTCGATATCTAGACAGACTGGTCTATTTTGATGAGTTCCAATCATCAAACCACCAACCCAGAGTCAATCACACAATATATCCAACTCAAAAAGGTTTTCAGATAACAGGTCAAGGTTTTAAACCATCGATTTTGATACTATGTTGGAGAATGGGGTGGAGTACGACATGAAACAGAGGACACAGTACTACAAATAACCGAAGAGGAACAAAATTTCAAAGATACAAGTGGTGTCTAAAGACATCGTTAGAGCACTTAAGTAGAACGCACTATGATCAGAACATCAAAATGCATGTTGCACATCTTGATCTGCATGATCTATTGCACAATATCAATTGACCACTTGATGATAATGACCCAAGGGGTCTTCCTTTTATAGTCTCAAGATCTAACCAACTTCCATAGAATCTGAAATATCTTGTCCACATGCAACCATCGACTATTAGAGTCGACTCTACCAAATCCTCTCTGTCAAGTTGGGTCGACAAGGATGCTCTACCCGACCTCCTATGCATCCAAATCATAGTTGATTATTGGGTTGTTCAATCCACTACTCGACTATATTCTATTGTTGGTCGATTGTTTGACCAGCAGACACATCAACTACTCGATCGATTGGTACAGTGTGCTGGTTGATTTCCCGACCGACTATATCTAGATGTAGGTTGACCTCTCGACTGATTGAACCTAATAAATGTGTGATGATCCATCAATGCTTGATGTTCCAATGATCCAAAATTTGAATTTTGGGCATTGTTTTTTCATTCCATTGTACCATAACTCTAGTTAGAGTATAACTATGACTAAGTATCCAATGTATAAGCATGGGACAACTAACATGAAAGGCAAGAAGCTTCCTAAGATTGCTTCAAAATCTAGTCAAAGCCACTCTAGCTTAAGATGGGTTGGCATAAATATGCCAATTCTTGGCTAAATCATTGGAGAATAAAGGATGAGGTCACTCTATAGAATATTGATACCATTAAAAATACTATCACGTCTAAATTTAAGGAGAAATTGTGGTAGGATAAAGAATTAGAGGACAAGAGAAAATTAAGACACTATAAAGAGGTCATTAAGTGGTGCAATAAAGAATTAGAGGATAAGAGAAAAATATGATACTATAAAGAGGTCATTAACCCTAATCTAGAAGATCAAAAGTACTTTCTATTATAGCTAGCATAAAGAAGAAAATGAACATTGCTAAAATAAGTGCAAACTCTCATGAGCTCCATAGTTAAATAGGGTGTTGGACAATTCCTAAAATGTTGTGGGATGAAATAATTTGTCATCTTTGGGATACTAATAAGGTGGAGTATGAAAAACACTTTATCTTAAAATGTAATGTGTATGCCCACATCATATCTAAATTTCAACATACTTGTAACAATATTGACATTCCTTAGGGGTAGCAGGTGTCGAGCGAGATATCATTTTGGATCTCGAGAGAAATCTAGAAAAAACATATGCTTGGGGTCTTAGAAAGGCTACAAAAAATCAAGTAGAGGCATGTGCTCTCTACCCGGGTATCATTCTAGCAGAAGAAGTTAGTCAATCTTCTTTGATTTTCATTGGAGACTCAAGTACAATAATCAACCTAATGGTTTCGAAAAAATCTGCTTAGATAGAAAAATTGCTTCGATCATGGCCCAAGTCCAAAAGGATATTGGTACTTTGCATAAGGATTAATTTTATTAGGTTCTTAGAGAACACAATCATAAGGCATATTCAATAGATAATAAAGAGGTTGACCTTAACCCTAGATTCATTAAAAAAAGAGGGGTGGTGTTTCCACCCCATTCCATATAAATCTTAGCAACTTATGGTCATGAAGGTAAGGTCACTCAACATTGTAATTAATTACCACTTGTTCATCAAATACAACCATTAGATCTCAAGTTATGATCCTGGATTTGAAAGGACACACACTTCCCTTATTCACATGATCAGATTTAAGGTTTCTTTGTCTATTGAACTTGTCGCTGGAGAGATGCTTCAGCAAGGTGGGATAATGGTGTAGGGGGAGGAGGATGCTTGTTGCGTTGAAAAGGGGAAGAACACTCAAACAATCTTGGTAAGGCCTTCTCTCCAACTATGGTTAGTATTATGAAAATTCAATCTATTATAATTTGATTTAGGTTGTGAAGAAGGTGTTTTTGCTCATTGGTGTTGGCTCGTAGAGGAAGGGCATATTCTGTGTGTGGTTTTGTGGGTGGATTTTTTTTTCTGGTATTGGCCCTTGGAGGAAGGGTCTATTTTGTGTGTGGTTCTATGGATAGATCTCATCTAATCTGGAGTATTTTTTACTCAAGTATTTCACATCTCATGGTTATTTTATGTGCATGGGTATTCTAAGTAATCTCTTGCCTATTTTCTTTGAGGCGTGACCTCTCAATCTCCTTGTTTCTTGGATTAGGAAGACTTTGGTTATTTGGTATCCTACAGAAAATGGATTTCCCCATCAAGTTTTGGAATCCTAGATTTCTTTGGGACCTTTCTGTAGTGCCTCAATCTAATCCTTGGAATGCTACAAACAAACTATGGTATTATTGTTTTTCTAGGTTTGTTATTCATATGGATTACAGGGAAGTGTAGGAATTTAGGAGGGCATTGAGAAGAAGTGAGGAGTAAATTCAATGCAATAGGCCTTTCCTTTCCTTATTTACTTCTAAATTTCATGCGAATGAACACCAATGCACTTCACAGACAACAATAATTATGAACACCCTTGTACACCCTTGGACCTAATTTTTTTTTAAGGTCTAATAGACGAAAGTTGTTTTCATTGGAGAGTGAAAATCATCATCGTAACAAGTAGGTATAAAATTCTCTATCCCATAAAACATTTTTTTCTCTTTTTTATTGTATTTTTTGATTTAAAATAAATGTTGGCTTTCAAAATTGATACTTATTAAAATGTGAAAGTATAAATTTGAAGTATTACATTTATTTATTGTAAAATGCCAATATGTGAAACTTTAAATTTGACATTGACCTTTATTTATTTAATTTATTTTTAAGACATTAATTTTTTTAATAGAAATATATCATAATTAAATATTTAAAAAATATTTATTTGGAATAATGTTAAAAATAAATATATATTATATAATGTTGAATATGAAAAAGGATTTAAAGTCGAAGACACAAGTAAAAAAACATCAAACAAATTGTCCACATTAATTAATATTTATTTGTCAATAATAATTAGCCTTCAACGTTTTTTCCAATAATAATAAATTAGTGTTCCTCATTTTATCGAAGAGAAATAAAAATAATTTTAATGTGATTACTCATTTTCTCTACATATTGTTCTTGGATTTTTGCCTTTTTGGTTTGGTTACTTATGGACGCCTTTCTTTGTTTAGAGAAGGAGAGCTCATTTTCTAACCGTGGGATGGCTTTTAAAAAAAGTTTGGAAAATACATCCAGAAATAGCTGGCTTGACGTGACATAAAGAGTAAGGTAGTTATGCAACATTGATGGTTGTGGGTGTGAATTTAATGGAGTTAGAGTAAGGTACTTGTGTGGGGAATAATGAATGAAAATAAGTTCAGAAATAGGTGGCTTGACGGGGAATAAAGATAGAGGTAAAAGGGGACATAAAGATAGAGGTAAAAGTAAAAGGTGGCATGCTGGTGTGATTGTAATGGATTTGTACTAGACGATGGTTGTATGGGGAAATAATGAAGGAAAATAAGTTCAGAAATAATTTGTTTGATGTGATAAAGATAATAATTATAACAAGGGTTGCATGGCAACGCAGTCCTGTCAAGTTAGTTGGGAAATACATGTTGAACAATGAAACTTAATATAACTAAATGCACAAGTAATGAATAATGGAACTATAATATTCATAAATATAATATAAGTATAATAACTATATTATAAATATAATAATAAATAATATATTGGATTATAAATATAATAATGCATAATAATAAATACATAGTACAACTATTTGTATTTAGATGTGTTGATTGGTGAAATTCATTGATTATGTAATTAATTCTACATATTTAAAGACGTGAAGGGAGCAATAACACTTCAATTCTATCAACCAATTAGAAATGGGAAACACAAATATTTTTATTATATTAAAAAATATATATGTCTTTTCCTATGTTAAACATTACATTGCATACACAATTTTATGGTCAAAAGAAAATTAATGTCACATCCAAAGAAAACTCATTGCTATAGTCCCATGGAAGGGACTAATAAATTGGTGTCTAAGATCTCCTTGTTTGTGGGACAACGGACTCTCTCCATGTTGTAATTTGACTATTAAAGTCTACAAAAATATATATACCCCATCCTCTCTAGAATATGAGACCTACAAAGAAGAAACACACTTCTTAACCATTAAACCTACTCACATGCTGAAATAGCTAACTTGATTAGACATAAAGTTGATGGTGATGAGTATGACTAGAATGGAATCGTAACAGACAATAACCAAAGATGGTTGAGGTCAGTATGACCACCGTGAAATGCAAAAAAATGGTCCTACCATGACATGCAGTGATACCGACATGAGAAGTTGATGGTGGTAGGTGTGACTGTAATGGAGTCGTGGTAGGTGTGACTGTAATGGCAATAGGTGTGACTGTAATGGCAATAGGTGTGACTATAATTTAGTGACAATGACACGGTATGAGAAGTTTCTTTTGGTGTGATAACTCCACTTTAAATTCACACCTAACACCCCACCGTAGTAAATGTTTGACGTTGGAGTTTTTGAAGAAATCTTATAAGATTAAAGTTGTCTACCATGTTGAAGTGGGACTACTTGTTTCATCTCCATAGGAAAGCTCTATGAATTAGCTAGTCTATGTCTATGTTATGTATGTTTAATGTATATATTCCCTAAAAGTGATGAATTGATTTTTATTTTTTTAAATATTAGTTCACTCATGAACATACAATGTTTTAATCAATCAAAGGTTTTAATAATCACATTGTAATGATAATCACTGAATGGGCATATTATTGTCTAATCTTTATTTTGATTTTAGAAGTTTAGGTTTTTTTTTATGATGTTTTCGTATTTGACATAATGGCTATTAAGTGATTTAAGTCAATTGAAAATTTAGGTAGTATTGCATTGAATTTTTCCAAAGGAAAAAAGTGTAACTTATATTAAAAGAAAACAAAAATTACATTATGAATAATGTATGTCGAAAGTATGTATTTAGTCTGAAAAACCTTTCAACCCAAGAGGAAGAAAGACGCAGCAAAAATGGCCTCTAAAAGAGGCCTCATCCAAACCCAAAAAGGTCATATAGAAGCCAGCATAAAGTTAGTCAAAAAGAAGTAGATCTAAATAATAAACATATGATCAAGGAGAAAAATCTCATCCTTAAACGCCAAAGGAAAGCAACCAATCACCAAGCTAAACATTAGTACCAAACCATAAGTGCAAGACAAAACCCCTAGAAACTGTTGTGAACAAGTTGTGAAAGTAGTCCCCCAAAGGATCTCTAAAGGACATACGATCAAATCAGATCGATATGCAAACCTCTCTTTACAAGGAAAAAAAAAATCAGAAGCACCAGAAGCACCCTCGCTCCCTCAATCCACAATAAATATGCCCACACCTCCATGAAGCCAAAGGTAGAAAGACCAATAAAACAACATTCCCAAAAATAGGACCTCAAAGAAATCCCCAAACCCTCAAACAACACTACATGCCCACAGGAAGGACCTCAACGCACTGATCCACCCACCAAAGGAAGAAGGAAGAGCATGATCATGAAAAGGAAACAGAAAAAACACACCAGCACCAATCACACTTAGCTCTAGAAGAAAAATATCTTCAAAAACCTCGAAACCCAACGCCAAAGATATTGAGACATGACACCGGAAACCTTGCAGCATATGACCTAAATCTCTGAACATACATTAGACCCTGAACATAATGGAAACATACATAGAAATTGAGATAAGGAGACAACCCACAATCAAAGTTGAGGAGAGACCACACCAAAAGGAGGCACTCGAGACAAAAGACAAGGAAAGAACGTGCAATTGAAAAGGAGATATGAGAAAGAAACACTAGATCTGAAGGGAGGATGAGCTATGTGCTCACACCATCACACCACAAAGGGGATTCACACAAATTATACCACTTCAAAAAATACACAAGCGGCCCTCTAGACACAATGCCAATGGAATAGTGAGGAAGAGAGCACCAGATCAGCTAGAAGCAACAGGGCAAGGGTCACAGACACAGTCCGAAAGGTTGTAGCCAAGGTTCTGAAACAAGAAAACCACGAGCAGCTATAGGACCTATGAACAGGATCCCAAAATCCATCGACAGGGTCCCAACCCCTGAGCTCGAACTCCAGATTGTGGACGATAAAAGGAAAGCGGGACTGCAACAAGGCTCTGGTCTGTAGCTAGGGTTTCCCTTGGCTATAGAAACCCCAATTCAAACTATATATTCTCTTAGATAATAATGCATATTATTTGTGCCAGGTAGTATAGCATTGATAATATAAGAAAGTTGGATATCATAAGTTCAAGTTAAATAAATGATTGAATAAGAACCATGTTTGTGAGATAAGGGATCCCTTCCACGCAATGATTTGATGGCTAAAGCCTATAGATGTGTACATACCCTACTCCATATCATTACGATTGATATGTGTGTGTGTGTGTGTGTGTGTGTGTGCGTGTGCGTGCGCGCGCACGTGCACGCGTGTGTGATTTCTCCCTTAAATGATTTCAACAATTATCCCATACTAAATTGGCTACCTGATTGATGCTATTAAAAGGAAGAGGATGATGAAGAATTGCCTCATGAAGGCATAAAGGAAAGATAGATCCAGAAATATGCCATATGAAAGGAAGGGGAAGCATTGTATCATGAAAGCAATGAAAAGAGAGATTATGCATAGTTAAAGAGTTCAAATACTAAAGACAAGAGACAACACTTAGAGGTAGTGTCCATGAATTTCAATGAATAACTAAAGTTGCTGGAAGATTGGTTAGCAAAGCCTAAGGTTGAAGATGGATATCTCAAAGAGGAAAATGAGGAAATTGAGGTAATAGATTTACCTTTAGTAGATTCCATTTTTTTGAGTACATGTGAATGTATGCTGATAGAAAATGAACAAGGAACTGTCTCTGAAGACAATAACAAGATGCTAAGGAAGAAGTCTCTACAAGAGAGAAAAGTGTATGAAGACCATATCAAAATTGCTGAAAACATTGTTGAATAGGATAAAATCGAGAGAGCATTAATTCATCACAAGGGATTTGTAAACAAGGAGCAGGACATTCCTTTGAAGCAAGTCAATCAACATGTGAATTCTTATGATGAAGTTTTGAGGAAGCCATATACCTTATGGAAGCATGAGGAAATTGCACAACAAAGTAGTACAAAACATGAAATTATTTTAGAAGACAATTAAGTGGAAACAAATGTTGCTAATATCAACGAAGATTCAAGGACTATAAATGAAGAAAAAGCTCAAGGATATGAATGTGAAGGATTAAGTGTTGTGGCAGAAGAACAAGTTGTGTTTATGATTGAAATTGAGTTCCAAGAATGTCGCAAGGAATTTTTTTTCTGTAATATGTTTATGTGTGTAGGTGTAACCAGAAACAATTTTTTTGACGATGGAAGCAGACAAACTTCCATAAAACAACAAGAAGATTTGAAAGGGAAACTATGTGCCTTAAATATTTTTGAAGAAGAGCGGGAGAGATTTCTTATAACTCTCACACAAAACATTGTTGAGACAACAAAAATCTAGCGCAGAGGATCCATAAGAAGACTGAATGCAAATAAATTTCAAGGAAGGAAAGTAAAGGAGAAAGGAAAACGAAAGGCTTCAAAATTGAGATGACATTCTAAAGAAAGTGAAGAGGTGAATAGAGGAATGAGTTGGCTTGACGATACTCTAAATGATTAAGTACATGGAATCTTGAAATGGGATATGCAAGAACATAATGATACAAGTATGGAGCTTGTCAAAGAAAGGATGACAATGAAGAATGATACCCAGACTAAAGCGGGTGATCATTTGTGCATGATCAGGGAAGGTATAAATTTTTTATTGCTAACATGTCATTTTAATGAAATCAAAGAACATAGCTTGTTTGAGAAATCATGTAGAATTAGAAGGAAACTAAGAGATTAGCATTATTGGTTGCATAACTTTTTATTTAGTTAGTAGTGTTCTCAAGAAGTTGAGGAAAGGCAGAGGTGTGAAGACCAAGATATGGCAGAAGCCATACAAAATTTCTATGGAAATTTACAGCAGCCAAATTGCAACAATGATGTGTGCCAACAAAACACAAGATTGGACATTGAATTGGATGAGTTTTGGAAGAATTTGATGAAGATTTCCAAGTGGACATTCAAGAAGAAGAAGAAGAAGAAGAAGAAGTAGAAAAAGAGTAGCATGCAAGTATAACTTACTGAAGGAAGCAAAGAGTTTTCACAACAACAAAGTAAATTTTGGGATATTGGAAGGTTGCAAACAACAAAAATGTAGCAACATGACAACATCACAAGGTTTGGGATCTAAGAGGACTTCAACAAATGAAGACTCATGATTAGGAGATCATGAAAATTTTAACCTTGGGATTCTGATGCAGGAGCATTCCCCATCATAAATCAATCACTTTAAAAAGGTCTAAGGGGGTCTTTGAATTTACCAAGGGAGAGGGTTCCCTAAATTGAAATTATTGTAATTTCTATGTTTTTAATGAATTCTAGAAGAGTCGGGATAATGGTGAGTTTTTAACTTAGTGTTTTGTTATGTAAATGAATCTGCATTATTAGTAGAATTCATGGATCTAAGAGATCCTAGGGATAGGTTGTTGAACTTTTGGGGCTTGATTAGGATCTGAACTAATTGACAATTCATATTTCTTCCTTACATATTATAGACCCTTGGGAATGTACGAGGGTGGACAAATGATAGATTTATCAAGCCAAGGTCAAGGAGATACCTATTAGTGAGAAATCAGGCTAAAGGAAAGAAGCCAGATTATGGAATCGAGAAGAGAGAAGTATTTATGAAATTATGTATAAATGTCATATGAAAGAAAGTACTTTAACGAAGTGTGTAATCCTCTATAAATATGATTACTAATAACCCTGAATGAGGAATTGGACCTGTGTGTTTATTTCTCTATTAAAGTTGTGAATGAGTACTCTGGGTTTTGTACAAACCAATGCTAGACCATATTCATTTCGTATGAATGAGTTTTTGTGCAAATGGGGGAGAAGCGAGCATAAATTCAAACTTGAAGAAGATATCGAGAAACATAGTTCCTATGAACTTAGTGGAAGGAAGATAGACTGTGGAATCCAAGAGAGAGATGGAATTGAGATGAAGTTGAAGGGTCTGCAAATTTCACATAGGTTTTAGTCTTGCAGAGGAAACATGATTTGATCATGATCTTCGATTATGTAAGATCAACAATTGAGATCACATGCACTTCAGACTGTTTAAAGCCTAGAAGTTGAAGAAATCATGACCCTCAATCATCATTGATCGAACAACGAAGATTTAATAAGGGCATCAAATTTATAGACAATCGAAAGATACTTTTGAAGAAAACTCTAATTGACGACATAGATCTATTCATAATGAGTTAGATCAACGGTTCTTGCAGTAGACACATGGAAATAGTCGTCAGAGTTTTGCTAGTTATCATAGTTTATTAATCGAGACTTTGTTGGATCAAAACTCTAATTCTATTTTGGTTCCAATGACGATAAATCTAAGGCTAACTTCAATAAACCAACGATGAGGAATCGATTGAAGGAGATTATCAACGATGTACATTATAAAAGGGAGAGATGGCGATCAACGGTGAAGATTAAAAGTTTGATCTGATCGACGACGTAGAATGGTCAGAGTAGTTTTAGTTTTGTTGGAGTCCGAATGGTCTGAGTGATCCAACCCATGTGTATCGAGACACCTTGATAGAAAAGTTTCGACGATAATTCCTTTAGAGCTCAGTTCTGGCACAAGGTCCTATGGGAAATTAAGCGCCCATAATTTTAGCGCTTAGTTGTTTAGCACTTGGTTAAGGTCCGAGGTCATATAGAAGAGTTCTGATACTTCCTAAACAATAGAGTATTATCATCTGCGTTGGGTTACGACACAGTTATGTGCATAAGATGTTTGGCATTCGAGCTTTAGCACTTGATTATAAACCGTGGTTTCATGGAGTTAGCGTTGGGGTTTTTAAACACTTGTTTTTATGTGGAATTGTTAGCACCTTCCAGCAGAAGTAAAGATCTAATCAATTGCAAAGTTCAGACATGGGATTAAGAGCATACGATCCAATGTGCCCAACATTAATCTTGGGAAACAAAGTAAGAATTGATTGCTGAGATTTCTGTGGTGAGGAGTGTTTTCATATGAATTCGGAAAAACCATAGTAGTATCAATTGGATGTCGACGTTTCGGATCCATATCAGGATCCATCATCAGGACAAGAAGCCCGGGTTTAATTGTGAGAAGAGATGGTTATAAATACCCTTCTGCAAAACTTAGTTATTTATAGCCATCTCTTCTCACAATTAAACCCAGGCTTCTTGTCCTGATGATGGATCCTGATATGGATCTGAAACGTCGACATTCAATTGATACTACTATGGTTTTTCTGAATTCATCTGAAAAAGTGAGAATTGCAAGTCTATATAGGTAGGATTCATCATAGTGGTATCAGAGCGCAACAATGCTCTTTGAGAAGGAGTAAACAAAGGAGAAATTTCAAAATAAAGAAACAAATCTTGCAGATAGAGGGAAAGTGTGCAAATTAGCAATTGCAGAAGGAAGCTATTGAAGATTACTGACGATGTATAGGTCAAGAGAGGTTTGGAGGTAAGGTATGTGTTTTTACTTTTAATTATGAAGAAGTCATGTATTTGTTGAAAGGAAGACTTTGGTATGTTAGAGTAAAGGAACAAAGTTCAACAGAGGAACTTCAAAATTGTAGATTGAGGCCATTCCAACCAAGGGGAAGAGTGGATATAAATGATTGGAGGACAATATATTGGAACTGATCTTGCAGGTAAATAAATTACATAGTTTGCAATAAATCTGGTTAAGAAGTGTTTGTGTTTACAGATAGCAGCAAGGATGGGTATTGTGGAAGAATCATTACAACTAATCATGCTATGATAGAAGGAGGAGAACAGTGGAAGTCCTCAAAACGAAAGTGAGTAGTAGTGCATAATCCTAGAGGAGCATAGGAAGCTCAAGAAAGGTTCCAAAGGAGAGAACCATAGATAATAAGAGGTCATGTTAAATACGAGGCGATTGGTGAGGTATATTGTAGCAAGGTGGAACGTACTTGTTACTGTAGAGGCTTATTTCAGATCACATTGAGCATGGAGAAACACACAAAGGAAGAAGTGAAAATGACTAGAGACAGTCAGATGAAGGATTCATAAGAAATTCGCAGCCAGATAAGAGAAGGTGCCAAAGCAGTTGGCATAAACCAAATAAGTAATGAGGAATTTGATAGAGAGCTTGCTGATTTAAAGGAACAACTCAGTGTGATGATGAAGTTATTGCGGGAGAAAGTTAAAGAAGACTAGAGATATGGTTGGAATTTGAAGAAGAAAGTTAAATGGCATATTGTATAGTTATATGTAAGGAATTTGAGATAGATCTTGAAGCACATATTGAATGCTTGGATCAGAGAGGAAGAACTCAGAGAGGCTGAGTATAGAGAGTCCTTGGAAGCAGAACCAAAAATTCACTTTTGTGAACTAGAGAAGGGAGTAATGCTTGGAAAGGAAGATGAGGGACAAGATGAATACCTCATGGAGAACATGGAAAGTTCAGCCTATCATAAATAAAGGATGATAGAATCATCTGAAGGGACTAAGGAGTCTCATGGTTTGAAAACTAATAATTTGTGTGTGTATGCAGGTTACGTAGGCGATGGAGATGGACAACCATAAAAAATTGTCATAAGGAAGAGGATAATGAAGAATTGCCTCATGAAGGAATATCAGAAAGACATATCCAGAAATATGTCATATTAGAGGAAGGGGCAAAATTGTCTCATGAAAGTAGTGAGAAGGGAGATTATGCATAGTTAAAGAGTTCAACTACTAAAAACAAGAGACAACACTTAGATGCAGTGTCCATGAATTTCAATGAAGAACTAAAGTTGTTGGAATATTGGTTAGCGAAGCCTAAGGTTGAAGATGGATATCTCAAAGAGGAAATTGAGGAAATATATTTACCTTTAGTAGATTCCATTTTGTTGAGTAAATGTGAATGTATGTGGACAAAAAATGATCAAGGAACTGTCTTTGAAGACAATAACATGATTCTAAGGAAGAAGTCTCTACAGGAGAGAAAAGTGGATGAATACCATATCGAAATTGTTGAACATGATAAAATCGAGAGAGCATTAAGTCAGCATAAGGGATTTGTAAACAAGGAGCATGACATTCCTTTGAACAAAGTCAATAAATAGGTGAATTCTTATGATGAAGTTTTGAGGCAGCCATATACCTTATGGAAGCATGAGGAGATTGCACAACAAAGTAGTACAAAACATTGAATTATTTTAGAGGACCATCAAGAGGAAAAAAATACTATTGATATCAATGAAGATTCAAGGACTATAAATGAATACAAAGATCAAGGATATGCATATGAAGGATTAAGTTTTCTGGTAGAAGAACAAGTTGTGTTTATTATTGAAAATGAGTTCCAAGAATGTCCTGAGGAAAATGTTGTCTATAATATGTTTATGTGTGTATGTGTAACCAAAAGAGAGATTTTTGAAGATGGAAGCAGACAACCTTCCACAAAACAACAAGAAGATTTGTAAAGGAAATTATGTGCCTTAAATATTTGTGAATAAGAGTGGGAGAGAGTTCTTATAAATATCAAACAAAACATTGTTGAGACAACAAGAATCTGGTGTAGAGGATCCAAAAGTAGACTGAATGCAAAGAAATTTCAAGGAAGTTTCGAAAGTTAAGGAGAAAGGCAACCAAAAGACTTTATAATTGAGACGAAATTCTAAATAAAGTGAAGAGGTGAATAGAGTAGTGAGTTGGCTTGAAGATACTCTGAATGATGAAGTACATGGAATCTTGAAATGGGATATGAAATACTATAGTGATACAAGTATAGAGCTTGTCAAACAAAGAATGACAATGAAGAATGATGACCAGACTAAAGCAAGTGATCATTGGTGCACGATCATGAAAGGTATAAAATGTTTATTTCTAACTTGTTATTTTAATGAAATCAAATAACATAGTTTGTTTGAGCAGTCATGTAGAATGAGTAGGCAACTTAGAGATATGCATTAGTGGTTTCATAATGTTTTATTCAGTTAGCAGTGTTTTCAAGAAGTTGAGGACATGTAGAGGTGTGAAGACCAAGATATGGAAAAAACCATACAAAATTTATGTGGAAATTTACAACAACCAAATTGCAACAATGATGTGTGCCAACAAAACACAAGATTGGACATTGAATTGGATGAGTTTTGGAAGCATTTGATGAAGATTTCCAAGTGGAAATACTAGAAGAAGAAGAAGAGAAACATGCAAGTTCAACTTACTAAAGGAAGTGAGGAGTTTGCACAACAACAAAGTAAAGTTTGGGATCCTCTAATGTTGCATACAACCCTAATGAAACAATAGTACAATAAAGCAAGTGGACAACATCACAAGATTTGGGATCCAGGAGGACTTCAATAGATGAAGACTCATGATTAGGATATCATGAAAATTTTGACCCTGGGATTCTGATGCAATAGCATTCCCCATCAGAAATCAATCACTTTAAAAAGGCCTAAAGGGGTCTTTGAATTTACCAAGGGAGTGGGTTCCCTAAATTGAAATAATTTTAATTTCTATGTTTTTAATGAATTCTAGAAGAGTTAGGGAAATGGTGAGTCGTTAGCTTAGTGTTTTGTCATGTAAATGAACCTGCATTGTTAGAAGAATTCATGGATTTGAAATATCCTAGGGATATGTTGTTGATATTTTGGAGTTTGATAGGATCTGAACTATGTGACAATTCATATTTGTTCCTTAATTATTTTATACCTTTGGGCATGTACGAGGGTGGGAAAATGATAGAGTTATTAGGACAAGGTCGAGGAGATACCTATTAGTTAGAAATCAGGATAAAGGGAAGAAGTCAAATTATGGAATTTGGCAGAAGAAGTATTTATGAAATTATGTCTAAAGATCATATGAAGGAAAGTATTTTGACTGAGTGTGTAATCCTCTATAAATGAATGTGATTTCTAATAACCTCGAATGAGAAATCAGAACTGTTTGTGTATTTATCTATTCAATTTGTGAATAAGTGTTATAACCCTAAATTGCACCACACATGCTTCTGGCATCAGGCCAACTCATATCCCTTGTTTTCCAAAAATTTGCTGAAAAACTCTTTGAAAATCCTCTTGTGTCAAGGCCCACGTGCCCTAACCCATTATTGCACGTGTGTACACGCTGGTTGACTCACAACAACCTGCGTGTACCTAACAAAGCATGAAAAAAGGAAAGCTGTCGACGAAACAAAAAGATATGGGTCAGTTAACTGAAACTCCTGGCCATGAATGGTCGAGGGTTCATAAAAAACCCTAGCTCCTTCTAGCTTATAAAAGAAGGGGCAGGGGTACCATTTGGAGAAGGAAAAAATATAGCGAAGAAACTCTACCCATTTACGTAATCCATTGTCCCAACCCTTTAGCCTTTCCTCATGCCAAAGGAGATTTAACACAAAGCAATTGAAGGATAGAAGAAGAGGAGCCCAGGATCAGGTTCAAGGAGCAGTGGTCAGTCTCAGCTTTTGTAAGTTGATTCACTTTAAGTAATAAAAAGAATACTTTTCTCGTCCCAAATCATGAATTGTCCATAGTTTGATTGATTTATGTTTTGATTTCTAACCCTTGAGTATAGAAGTAGCATGCATGCATAGTTGTTGTTTGTCTTGAGTGTAGGTCATCTGTGGAAGGAGCAGCGCAAGCAAGTAATCAAAGTGCAACGAAGGATCTACATCGAACGTCGGTAATAAGGTAGGTGGTCCTTTTCCATGCATTTACTGAGAAAAAGGGATTTAAATCTTGGGATGTAGGTAAAAAAGTATTTTCTATTCGGTCAAATCTGCATGCAAGTCTAACCCTAGTTTGCTAGTCTATAGGGTTTTTTTCCCAACAATAGAATTGGCGACTCCACTGGGGAGAATACTCTTTAGGGTTCCTGTATTTATTTAAGTTTTTGGGTAGTTTAAAGATTAGGTTTTCTGTTTTTTCTTTGCCTGTCTTTTTCTGTAAGGTCTAAGCTAGCAGGGAGTTTGGTTTTCCATACCAGCTTTCCCTAACTTTTGGTTGACTATATTTTTTGGGACACAGAGAGGTACACGCGGCCTACAGAAGGCCTGAACGTGTGTACCCATGCCCTATCCTCTGACAGCCCACGTGTGAACGCTAGCTGTAGAGATAGCAGTAGCATGTAGGAGTTTAGAGAACCTTAGAGGCAGTCCTCCTCTTCCATGTCAGAATCACACATTCTCAGGGGTTTTTTTGAAATCTTGTCCGAGTCTTGCTGGTTAACAGTCCTATCTCAGATTTCTTTTATTTGCTGTATTATTTTTCCTTGCATTAGTTGTTTTTTCTGTTAGAAAGTAGCCAAGCCTTCAAGAGATCCTGGTTATCAATACCAGAGGCCTCTTCCTAGTCTGGATTGCCTGTTTTCATTTTTTTCCTTAGAATTTAGATATACATGTGGCCTGTACATGGTCAGCCCGCATGTACATGCTTTTTGTCTCTATTCAGAATGCGTTTGCACACGTGCTGTTTTAGTGACAGTCGCGTGCTTGTACATGCTACTTTTTGCTCAGGGTGGGACAGTCATCCCCTCCTCTGACAAGAAGTATTCCTCTCAGGTGTTTGAATCTAGGTTTGAACAGTCAGTAGCTTAGGATTCATATTACCCTTAGCCTACTTTTTCTCAGTTAATAGTTGACAGAAAAAAAATAAAAAATAAAAAATAAAAAATAAAATAAAAAATAAAATAAAATAAAATTGTTTTATGGTTTTTAGACAAGCGTGAGAGTCATTGTTTGTTCAATTTCTTTTGTGTGATTCTTCAATCTGATTATTTGTGATTTGTGCTTTAAGCCATAATTGTTTTTCTTGATTTTTTGCTTGTCGGTATTTTTCCTTTTTTTCTTTAACTAGCACTTAAATAAATAAATAAATCTCTTTTCATTTTCTTCTTTGGTTGAAGAGTGTGTTTCTGCATCATTAGCTAGGGAAAAGTCCTTTATTTCGTAAGTTTTTTCAGTTCACTTAGATCATAAGTAGCTCGTGGTTGAGCGAAATTCCTTTGAGTTTGCTGTATAAAATCTTAGAAAAAAAAAAAAAAAAAAAAAAATCTTTCTTTGTGAAAAGTTGTTGAAATTTTGCATTTAGTAACAGTCTTTTGTTTCCAGTTTTTTTCATTCATTTTTTCTTTCATCTTTAGACATCATTAGTTTCACCCTCATACCCCTTGATGTAAGACAAAGCCATAAAAGCAACGCTAATTTTAAAATCTACTAGACTTTTATGTTTGTAGGGTTCACAAACTAGTTCAGGACTAGGGCCTTGGATTAGGTTGGAGAGGAAACTCTTCAAGGCCATTCAAAACCAAACATTAGAGTCTGAGATAGGGAGTGTCTAAGTCTAGTTTCGTGAAATTTATCCGAGACCCCCCTCTAACATTGGGGATAAACACGAGGTCGCGTGCGAAAAGGTAGCTGAGATAACCCCTCCAAAGCCGGACCAATTGTAGTGGAGAAAACATATAGAGGGCTTGTTTTGGGATTCCATCGTTTGCATTTGCCACGGGGCTTCGTGGGTATCGAATCCATTTGGGGTCCTCAATTGTCTTCTGGACCATTTTCTCTTGATACCCTTGATAGGTTTCGGGCTCAATACCCTTCTCATTGTGGTCTACCCGACTTTCGACTGTACCCACCTGGTGACTGTTCGCGTGCTGGCAACCTAGTTGCCAATCTTTTTAGGGACATACACAGGTGACTGCGGGGGTATACCGCGGTACCTAGGACAGACATTGGGCCACTCTTTATAGAGTATACCCAGAGGATGCTTCCGTGTTCGAGTTTCACTTGCATCGGTAAGTTGCTTTAGTGTTGGTTTTTGTAACTGTTCTTCCAAATAGTTTAGTGATTGCTTGTCTTATCTCTTAGGGGCTTCTTTTAGTGTGTGTTACTTTTGAACGTTTAGAATACCTTAGCATGTCTTGGATATTCTCACACAGTGGAGGATCCTGAGCTTCGTCGGTCATGAAGGCTTCTTGGCCTGCCGCCGGTTACACTGGAGCCACCCCCACCACCATTAAGGCGGAAGCTAGACCAACAAGGGTCTTTTGAAGCGACCGGGTTACAAACCTTTGTGCCCGAACAACTCTCAGAGGAATCAACCATTTTGAACCTTGAAGTAGCCTCTCTTGTCTTAGTTGAAACCCCAACCGCTGATATCTTGGCACCATTTATTGTACCAATCCAATTTCACGAACGCCAGACAGTGCCTCACACAGCTATGGAAACAAATGTTGTTACTTCTTCTGGGAATTGTTCAATTCCCACCATAGTTGCTACCACAGGAGAGTCATCTCCTGACCTACCATTTTCAGTCTAAGACACCATGGTCTCAGCTGCAACTACGTCGCACAGTGGACCAAACCCATCTATGGCGACAGCCACAACCCCCTTCACACCTAGTGCAACAGGCCCTCCTTTCTCATATGGTATGCCTAGTTCAGGTACAAGTCCTGCACAAACCTACTCCACTTTACAGACTTTGGGTCTGGGGGCAGGGAGCTCTAACACTCCTCTGTAAGGTCGCCTTGGGGGCACTCCTGTCCCTTTTACCACTTTTCTTTATGCAGGAGGTCATATTCCTCCTTCGTCCCCTTTGCTTGGTGGTCCACATCAACAGTCCACCAGGAAGCCTACACACACTAGTTTATTTGGAGTAGGGAGTCAAGGAACACCTGCGCACAGTATGTCAGTAGGTTTGACAGCATTTTCTTGGAATGGGACATTTGGTAATAACACTTTCTCATCAACTATTTTTCTGACTGCGGGCAAGCCCATTTTTGGACAATCTACTCCTGTTCAAGGTACTATTCCTACACAGGGGGAACACATAGCAGGACCTTGGAACTCAGGACAAGGATCTGTTCCCTCTTCTGGAATGTCGTTCTAGGGTGATTCTTTCCACAGTCAATGGAACCTTGGACAGAATACTATGCCTCTCCCAGTAGGACTGGCATGGGGTAATCCTTCCCAAAGTCCTTTGAACACGATGCATGCCCAAAACTCTATGTCCTTCTTGGGAAATCAACGGATGATGTCTCCACAGATGCAAACTCCTTACGCTAGTCAGGGCCATGGTTTCTACCAGAATCTGGGCCAACAACCAAACTTTTTCTGGCAACCTGGTGCCAGTCAAACTCCAGGACCCTTTTTCCCAGGTTATAAGCATCAACCCAAGCTACCATTCTTGGCGATGTTACACTTTCCAGATTTGACAAGGTTGTTAAATGATCCTATTTGTCATGATCCACATTGGCCTCCTATGCCAACGAAGTTGACTTCGGACATTCCAAAGTTTGAGGCCAAGCCTAATGAAGATCCAAGTGATCATGTGACTACCTTTCATCTTTGGTGCTCATCTAACTCATTGAAATATGATTTTGTACAGTTGTGATTGTTTCAACGTACTCTCATTGGGAGTTCCATGAAATGGTACATCGAGCTCGATTGCTCAATATACTCTTCTTTCGGTGAACTGGTGATGGCCTTCCTTAACCATTTCTAGTTACCTGTGAGATACGATGCTGGCACTGAGCTGCTCGCCAATTTCGAACAGACAATGGCGAACCATATCTCTGATCATATTCAAGAGTGGAGACGCCAGAAGAGTTTAATCAAAGTACCAATCCCACCAACATTTCTGCTTGAGTGGTTCCTTAAGTCTTTGGTCCCACAGTTATCCAAAGACGTCGCGACATCCAGAGTTTTCTCCGAGGAAGATGCCATCATGAGGGCTCAACAGTTTGAGCTCATCTATTCTCAGTCTGGTTTATTATACAACATCTTGCTAGATGTGCCACGTTCGATACTAGATAAAACTAGACAGAGAGCTAGACCACATGCCGATGGTATTGTTGGTTCAGCACAAACCAAGCTCATTGAGAAATTGACAAAACAGTTGCAACAGTTATCCATACAACACACAGTGGCCAACCAAACTACTACTTTGGCTGCTCCCCCTACCCAAATGTCGAAAGTACACTCTGTGCAGTCGACTAACCCGAAGGCCACCCAGCAACCTGAAGGGAAGAAAAAACAACGAAAGAAGGGTAAGGGGGATAAAAAACCCACTGATAATGCTGGCAGGGACAACACGGAAAAATGGAAGGCAAGGTATCCATGCAACTTGTGCATGGAAGACCACCCAACCCATCTTTTTCCTCGACTTGCAGAGGCCCAAAAGTTCGTCACATAGCAACAACAAGTAGTGTTGACTAATCCATTTCAACATGGGCAAAATCTCACTCAAGCCTCTATAAGCACAGACAGGGACAACTAAGAAACCTGCCCGCCTCCAAACAATCCCTCATCCGTGAACGTATATATGGTTAGGGGTGATGCTTTCATATCAACTAGAGCACAAGACTATAGTAAACCAAGTGCTTATGAGAAGGGTAAATAAACTGATCTCCCATCTCTTCCTCTATATATTGAGAAGACGTTGGGAGAAACCATGACACACATTCCAAAGGGTGCATTTAAAAAATCTTCTCACAACCCAAACGCAAGGGCTGCCCAGAACTACTCTGTGGTGGAAGATTTATCACAAACCCCTTGTGCGATGTCTACTTTGGAGGTCCTCCAAAGATGCCCTGCTCAGAGGAAAGCCTTGTTAACCACTTTGGGCTCTACTGAGACTTGTAATCTGAGCACCATCATGTTAGATACAATCGGCTTAAAACCTCATCTACCTTACCACATAGCGTTTCAAATAGTAGTGGCTCATCCCATGAAAACTTTTACAAGGAATATCTTCTGCACGATGGTCGACGAGGGTGCCTCGACATGCGTTATGTCGTTAGCATGCTGGAAGACCATTGGCCAGCCTGCTTTGTCTCCATCACCTACTCTCCTCACTACTTTCGACGGTCGTTCCTTCCGACCACATGGCATCATTCCTTCTTTCCCTGTGTAGTTAGGAGGGAAAACTGTGTGTGTCGAAGTAGAGGTAGTCGATGCTCCCCTCGACTATAATCTCTTGTTAGGATGGAGTTGGACTTATGCTATGCAAGTTGTGGTTGTTACAGTTTTTCGAGTCTTGTTGTTTCCACACGAGGGCCGGATAGTGACCATCAATCAATTGTTTTTCTCCAGACCTGACCCAGCTTTGGGGGCATCCACGGTCCCAATGATTGATAATCCTCAACCAGTTGTAGTTAACGTAGGAGTTGGTTTGTGCCCATCCTTGATGGGTACCTTCGATTACCCACCTCCTCACTACAATATCAAATTTATATCTAATCACCATAAGGTTGAGATTTTTCAAGTTTTGTCATTCCGCATGACTTACTCTAAGGATCCTTGGATTCTTCCTTCCCCATTAGCCACGATGGATGAGACAAGGCACTCAGGCATGTCCATGCCCTTGTCTTCCACTGAGGTAGCGTACTCTTTAGTCTAACAAGCTTCAGCTAACCCTGATCCGACTCTGGCACAAGAGTTGGATCCACTTCTAGAGCCTATTTGGGCTCAAGGTTCTCTTGCTAACGTCGATTCGTTAGACTTAGTCTTTCCTTCTGATGAAGCAGTAATCGAAGCAATGACTAGTCCGGACAAACCTTGGGAACATCTTCATCACAGATCATATTTTCTCCCAGATTTAAGTGGAATCGAAGAAGGAGAATTCACTGTTACCATGACGGGAGATCAGCCATGTCCTATTAATCTTTTAGCTACGCAGGAAATTTATGCTGAGGGCAATATGGCAACCATTGCTGAAATGATACCTATCAATATCTCCAGAACCCTTGGCGTCATAGACAATATTTTCGTCGGAGCATATAGCTCCCCCGAGGAGATGCCAGGCATTGACCCACAAAGAGTCTATCATGAGCTAACTTTGTTGTTTTTCAAGCTCGCTTTGAGATCCAAAAACAACATCCGGAGAGACTGCATTTATGCTTTTCAATCTCGTCCGGATTAACTGAGAAAAGTAACCATTGTGGAGTCTTCTTTAAGCCCTTTTCAGACTCCTTAAAAATGAAAAGATTTCTAAGTGACCTTGTTTCTTCACGCTCGTTAAATTGGTCCAGAAGAACGTTCCTTAAACGGGTCTTCTTTTAAGCCCTTTTCAGACCCTCTAAAAATGAAAATATTGCTGAGCGATCTTGTGGCCTTTCACGCTCGTTAAACTGAAATTTGAAGTGACGTCTGTCCGGCGGTAGTTTACCCCTTTTTCGGTCCGGACGGTCAACTGTACGAACAAAGGTATACTCTATAGAACTTCCATTCTTTAGAAGAGTACTCTCGGGTATGATTTTATCCCTTTTTTGGGCCTGAGGGAATAAACTTACGAAAAAGAAACCCCCATGGAGTCCATAGTTAAGCCCTTTTCAGACTCCCTAAAATTAAAAAGATCGTCGAGTGACCTTATTCTTTCACACTCGTTAAATTGGTCCAGAAGAATATTCTTGATGGAGTCTATGGTTAAGATTTTTTCAGACTCCTTAAAAGTGAAAAAATGGCCGAGTGATCTTGTCCTTGTCACACTCGTTAAAATGGTTTTAAATTGACGTCTAATCGGTGCTAATTTACCCCTTTTTCGAACTGACTAGACTATTGTCGAAAAAAGGTACCTCAGCGGAGTCTCCTTTTATGCTTTTTCAGACTCTCTAAATATGAAAACCCATCGATCTTACCTTCTCTGGGCTCGTTAAACTTACATCAAAGGACGTTACCATTGTGTGTTCTATCAACCGCATTTGCATACCTTATCCACCAGCCTTGTGACATTTTGCTTTTGTGTCTTAACACCTTTGGTCGCCAGAGGATTTTCCCCGAGTATCATTTTACCAGAACATCAATCTTGTCCTTGTGCCTTGAGCTTGTATGTTTGCAGTACTCGTTCCTCCATTGTAACATAATATTCCTTTATTCTTTTTCCAAAATTATTGAAAAGAACAAAAAAATCAAATATACCCCAAAAAGAGGATGGGAAAAGTATTTTCTTTATTGGCAACATAATGAGTCGCCCTTGGATAAATCATATCTGTCTGTTTGATCATCAGACTATAAGATGTAGTATGACCTTAGGAAGATTTTCTCGCTATATAGAGTTGTGTCCTCCACCGTTTGGTTATTCTTCCAAACATATGGAGAGTTTGCATTGCCTCCTGCTTCGTAGACTTATGATTAACATATATGTTGCTTGAGTCTTATCACTTGTCGCGCTATTGTCCAAGGGAATTTTTTCACTAATCCTGAGTCGGCCCCTCTGCAATATGTCTCTTTTCCACATACCCGGCCATCCTGAACGTCCAATCAAGTCCTTGTTCGAAATCATTGAAGCCTTCAGTTCGATCATCAAGATTATCAAGTCCATGACCGACGAGCCATCGAAGACCTCTGGGTAGTGTAGTCGTACACTCATATTACACTCCTACTTGAGTTTTGGAAGATTTTGAAGTTGTTTCTCGAGCTCTAAAGTCCAACCATCAGGCTGACTCAGCTTCTGGAAGATGGATACTCTATATGTATATCTTTTTGATTTCGAGATGTAGCTCTGCTATGTATTATTCGCGGCTACTCTTTATAGTTATTTGACATGGATCTACAGTGTATTTGATTGGTAGCCATGGTTCTATTTTATCCCGAGCATGGATATTCCTGCCTCGGTGAGACATTTGTTATTTTGCAAATGGCACCTCCTGGTTCCTGATCCTTGGGCTCAATCGTTTGACACATCAGTAAAGATTGGTAATGTATTTTGGCCATCAGATGCTCTTTTGACCACACACATTAGGGGGCATCTATTATAACCCTAAATTGCACCACACATGCTTACCTGGCATCAAGCCAACTCATATCCCTTCTTTGCCAAAACTCTACTGAACAACTCTTTGAAAATCCTCTTGTGTCAAGGCCCATGCGCCCTAACCCATTACTGCACACGTGTACATGTTGGCTGACTCACAACAGCCCGCATGTACCTAACAAAGCACGAAAAAAGGAAATTTGCCAACGGAACAAAAAGCTATGGGTCAGTTAACTGAAACTCCTGGCCATGCATGGATGAGGGTTCGTCCAAAACCCTAGCTCCTTCTAGCCTATAAAAGAAGGGGCAGGGGTACCATTTGGAGAAGGAAAAAATATAGCGAAGAAACTCTGCCCATTTACGTAATCCATTGTCTCAACCCTTTATCCTTTCCTCATGCCAAAGGAGATTTAATGCAAAGTAGTTGAAGAACAGAAGAAGAGGAGCCCAGGATCAGGTTCAAGGAGCGGTGGCCGGTCTCAGCTTTTGTAAGTTGATTCACTTTAGGTAATAAAAAGAATACTTTTCCCGTCCCAAATCATGAATTGTCTATAGTTTGATTGATTTATGTTTTTATTTCTAACCCTTGAGTATAGAAGTAGCATGCATGCATAGTTGTTGTTTGTCTTGAGTGCAGGTCATCTGTGGAAGGAGCAACGCAAGCAAGTAATCAAAGCGCAACGGAGGATCTACATCGAACGCTGGTAATAAGGTAGGTGGTCCTTTTCCATGCATTTACTGAGAAAAAGGGATTTAAATCTTGGGATGTAGGTAAAAAAGTAGTTTCTATTCGGTCAAATCTGCATGCAAGTCTAACCCTAGTTTGCTAGTCCGTAGGGTGTTTTTCCCAACAACAATAAGTACTATGGGTTCTGTACGAACCAATGCTATACCGTAGTCATTTCACATGAATGAATTTTTGTGCATATGGGGGAGAAGCGAGCGAAACTTCACACCTAAAGAAGAAATCAAGGAACAAACTTCCTATGAACTTCATGGAAGGAAGCTAGATCATGGAAGCCAAGAGAGAAATGGAATCGAGATGAATTCGAAGGGTCTACAAACTTCACAAAGGTTTTAATTTTGTAGAGGAAATGGGATTTTCTTGTGATCGTCGATTATTCTATATCAATGACTGAGATCAAAAGCACTTTGGATTGTTTAAATCCTAGAAGTTTAAGAAATCTTGACCCTCTATCATCATTGATCAAACGATGTAGATTTAATAAGGGCATCATAGTTATAGACAGTCATAAGACACGGTTGAAGAAAACTCCGATTGATGGCGGATATCTAATTGTAATGAGTTAGATCAATGGTTCTTGAAGGAGACACGTGGCAATAGTCATCAGAGTTTTTCTAGTCGTCAGAGTTTATTAAATGAGACTTTGTTAGATTGGAACTCCAATTCTGTTTTGGTTTCGACGACGATAAATCTAAGGCTAACTTCAATAAACCAATGGTGAGGATTCGATTGGAGGAGATGATCGATGGTGTACATTAGAAAAGGGAGTGATGGAGATCAATGATGGAAATTAAAACTTTGATCTGATTGACAACGAAGAATAGTCAGAGTAGTCCCAGTTTCGCTGGTTTCCGAATGGTTAGAGTAATCCAACCCATGTGTATCAAGACACCCCGATACAAAAGTTCTAACGATGATACCATTAGCTCTCACTTCTTGCACAAGGTCCTATGGGTAGTTAAGTGCCCGAAATTCTAGTACTTAGCTTTTTAGCAATTGGTTAAGGTCCGAGGTCACATGGAAGAGTTCCAATACTTCATAAACAATAGAGTATTAGTGAATGAGTTGGATTACGAGACAGGTCTATGCACAAGATGTTTAGCATTCAGGTTTTAGCACCTGATTATAACTCGTGGTTTTGTGGAGTTAGTGTTGGGGTTTTTAAACACTTGTTTTTATGTGGGATTGTTAGCACCTTCCAACAGAAGTAAAGATATGATGAATTGCAAAGTTGAGATGCAGTATTAAGAGTGTATGATCCAACTTGCCCAATATTAAACTTGGGCATCATAGTGAGAATTGTGAGTCTATGCAGGTAGGCTTCATCATTTTTTCATCCACCCTTTTTTTTTTAGAAAATATGTTAGTCTTTACTTTAAGGTATGAAAAGACACTAAAAAAACACCACCAAGTAGTAACCAATGACGTAATTCTTATATCACCTTTATCTTTTGAAAAAGTCTATTCTAGTAAAAACTTGTCACCCCACTCTACATGAACACAATCACTGCCAAAAATTATCCCTATGAAAACCAATTTCCACTCTTTAACATATCACTATCCAACCATCAAAGTGACCCTACATTACACTACATACAATTACTATACTAACTTCTTTGAATTTTTTTTATTTTTATTCCAATAAACCTATTTTACATGGACATAATTATTGCACAACTCCAATTTTTCAAAAAAACATATAAAGAGTATTCAACTAGTTTTTTGAAAAAAAAAATTAGTCCAAAAAACCCTATATTCTAATTGAACATAATTATTTCACTCCAATTTTTCAAAAAAAAAACACATATAATAAAAAACATACAATTCATTAATACATTTCCACACACATCCATATCCATTATCATGTCAACTTTTTGAAAAAGTTTATTTTATTCCAGTAAACCTTATTCCACATGGACATAATTATTACACAACTCCATTTTTTCAAAAAAACATATAAAGGTTATTCAACTAAATTTTTGAAAAAAAAAATTATTCCAAGAAACCCTATTTTATATGGACATAATCATTGCACTCCAATTTTTCAAAAAAAACATATAATAAAGGTTATTCAATGAAGTACAATTATCACAATTCATTAATACATTTCCATACACATCCATATCCATTGTCGTGTCAACTTTTTGAAAAAAAATATTTTATTCCAATAAACCTTATTCCACATGGACATAATTATTACACCACTCCAACTTTTCAAAAATACATACATATAAAAGTTATTCAATGAAGTACAATTATCATAATTCATTAATACATTTCCACACATATGCATATCCATTGTCATGTCTAGTAGTATCACATATTATAGATCACATTATACTTACTAAACATTACACAATTTACCCAACAAACATTACACAATTTACTCAGCAATAAAGGAGTTCCACATTACTTCAACTTCCCACCAAATTCATTAATTCTAAATAAAACATTCTATTAAAACATATAATTATAAAATAAATGGAACGAAACGACACACATCAAGACATAAATACACTATAGATATAAATTTTTATTTAAATTCATACTCCATATCATTTTGATATATAAAGGGACTTTATATACATATAAATGATTTCTCTCTTAAATGCCTTGGCTTCCTATCGGTGCTATTAAAAGGACCAAAACAAAAGCAAGTTTGGAAACTAGAAGCAAAAGAGAAAACATCCATTTTCCATACTTGTTCCACTTTTTTATTTGGAAAATAGGTTAGTTTTTATTTCAAGGTACCATTTTTATTAAAAAAATAGATTAGTATTTATTTTAAGGTATGAAAAGATACTAAAATACACCATCACGTAGTTACAACAATGATTTGATTATTATATTACCTTTATCTTTTGAAAACACCATCACGTAGTTACAACAATGATTTGATTATTATATTACCTTTATCTTTTGAAAACGTTTATTCTAGTAAAAACTTTTTACTCCATTTTATATGAACACAATTAATGTATGTCAAAAATTATCTTTATGAGAATCAATTTCCACTCTTTAACACATTATTATCCAACCATCAAAATGGACCTATATTACACGACAAGTATTATCCACCATGTACTAAGCTAATCATTGAATTAGTGCATGATTCCTAATATGTGTTAAATATAGGTTGTCAGTGCGTGGATTCCATGCCCATCACTCATGGGAACATGGTACTGGTATAGTTTTAGACGAGGAATCCCGAGTTTTAAATCCGATGATTCCGACTCCTGAGTTTTAAATCTGAAGATTCTGACTCTTGAGTTTTAAATATGGCGTTTGTGTTGTCCCATCCACCCGACGATTTTGTTGTCCCATCCAACGTTGTTGTCCATATCCCACCGATTGATTGAAATTTGAAATTTGAATTTATAGGGGCGCACTTCATTTGAATCTGTCTGTAAGGAGAAAATCATAAATCTCCAAGCGCCATGGCCATAGAAACCATGCAGATGGCGAGACTGGGAGTGAAGATGGAAGCTGCGAGGAGGTGTTGTCACATGTAGTCGCGAGAAGGAAAGACCATGGTGGTGGTGGTGGTTGTGACAGTAGGCTATATTCTCTTCATAAGAAAGAAAACGAACCGGTGCCACCCGGGGTAGTGGAGCTCTAAGCCGAGGAAACCAGAACTCGACGTGAAAAAAGCCATGGCTATGGCGTTGGTCGATGACTTGGCTTTCGGAATTCAAGAAATGGGAAATACGTTGGTTGATTTCTTTCTTATCATAAATTTTGCTGAGATAAATTGTCCATGACTGTTATTGGGTTTTTGCATATCACATCTTCCACAACCTGCTACGTACATCTTAACCCGAGAGACCATATGTAACCCTTTTATTCTTTAAGACTTTAGAAACATGCTAACTTATTTTTTTAACATCTTTTTTTCCTTATTCTATGGTTTTTTAACATCTTTTTTTCCTTATTCTATGGTTTTCAGTACAAATAGCTTCATTCAATGGAATAAACAAATAATAACCATTCCAGTTGTGCAACCATGATGAGAAATGGATAGAAGTTCCTTCGTGTAATGTTTCTCCCACTATCTAAATGCATAACTGGATCACCTCAATTTTCTTTTAATTCCTCCTAAACTTGAATTAATCGACAATTATCTTGGATCTATGATGAATAGTTATGATCCTAAGAAAATAACACAAAATTCATTCATATCTTAATTTCATGAGAAGTTTCCCTTCTTGCCAGTGTTTTATAACATCATAAATTTTTAGTTATATGCTTACGGTCTCGTGTAGGTTAACAAAACTTAATAAAATTGTTTATCTATGTTCATACAGTCTCATGTAGGTGTATTGTTCTTGAATTGTCTTCATCAAAAGATACATGAATGTTGTGACATGCTAAGGGAGGTTTTACATTTACAGTGGCATTAACCTTCGCGTAAAGATCCCTCATAAATTTCGTTTTTGTTTAATCTTTTGACTGTAAAACTTTTATAGAATAAAAAGATTGAATTGCGAACGATGATTATAGAATATTTTTTATTTACCTTTACGATAACATATTTTCTATTTATTTTATAATTAACAAAATTTTGGTGTTTTATTTATTTTATAATTTTATTTCACGGTGTGGGTATTCTCATTTTCTAAAAATGTTTTGTTTTGATTTAATCTGATTTCACGGTGTCTAATCGTAAAACAAACAATTATGCAAGGAATCCATGTTACCGAGGTCATTGTCATTTGAATGATTTTGCATTTAGTGTGCCCTTGTTAATGATAATATTTTATTCAAGGGTTTTTCTATGACTTTAAAGGGAAAAATGATATGTACTATATGCTTGGGGATTCGGTAAATTACCATGAATAACAAGACCAAGAAGAAAGCACTTTCTATTTGGTAGGGTCTTATTTCTCTCAAACAAAAAGGGATTTGTAAAGTCTCAGTGATTATTGACTCCATGAGAATCATAAGAGGACTATATTATTGAAGTATTCCATCCAATCTTTCTCTAGCTATACTTCCTAAGGTCATAGTTCCCGAGGTGAAAGTTTTTGAGGTCAAATCTCCTCATGTCACAGTCCCTTAGTTCAAAGTTCCTCAAGTCATATTTCCTAAGGTCAAAGTTCCTAAGGTCATAGTTTCCAACGTAAAAGTTCTAGAGTCCAAAGTTTCTGATGTCATAGTTCCCGAGGTCAAGGTTTCTGAGGTCAAATTTCATGAGGCTAGAGTTCAAATCTCTTTAGGTCAAATCTCACGAGGTCAACTATGAACTAAGGAACTTTGACCTAAAAAACTATTACCTTAGGGACTTTTACCTTAGGAACGTTGAAAAGCACTCTTCCATCTTTGGGTTGTGGTAAACTCTCAGTCTCGAAGCGTCTCAGTCTTGAAGCGTCTCATGAAAAAGGTTAGTTTTACCAATGTTTTTTGGACTTTGTCATTAGCTTTACCAATGTTAAGAATAGTAATATATTATCCTAAATAAAGACTTCTTGATAAATTTGTGAATATCATTATGCTTATTAAAAAAGGAGATACAGTTGTTGGAAATTGACACGAAAGAGAATCCACCCAACTTGCATCATTGCTAAGACAACAAAATGCGTTGTTTTCTAATGTGGATTATTCATATGTATGTACTATAATGAATGCCCCTTTATCATTCATTGTCCTCCTTACACTTTCCGTTGTATTAACAAACACAAAAACAAAGCCCCAAATAAATGAGTAATGACTCTATCGGTGCAGACACTTTCATCCAATTTTTGTTTTTACATTTTTTATTTTTCTAATGAAAGAAAACAAAAAGGGAAAAATTAATGTTAAGCATGAAAAGAGAATGGGATATCACCTTGATAGGGTTTCGTGTCCACTTTTGCTTCCATTTTGAATATAGATTGTGAAAGAGTGATGGAACTATAACTTGGTTGTTCTTTTTCAAGATCTATTCTTGACTCCTTTTATTGGTCTTCACTATCTCTTGCTTTCTCATCAAATCTATTTTCTGAGTTAGAGATACCAACCTCCCTAAAAGGTCCAAACTTATTTGCTAGATTTGCCAGAAGGAGGGTCATGTTGCGAGAGATATCAACAACCTGTGCTTCCATCCTCAAAAATCTCTCTTATGCTGCATCTTGAGGATTGTTATGAACAAACTCATCCACCATGGCTAGGGTTATGCTACCTCCTTCTTATGCCAATTCTTGGATCTTACAACTTCCCACAAATACCCCAAAGAAACCTAGCTTTGATACCAATATGATCTGTAAACTACCATGGATATTCCACTGGAACGGTTCATCACAACAGATCATGTATTATACTAAAATATTCTAATATGCAGGGTTATTTCCTTCAGTCTCATATTTAATAATTAGTATCTTAGTGCTTGAATTTATGAAATAACTAAAATTAAAATGAAAGAATAAGAAAATAATCAAACCATTCACACCATTGAACACAAGATTTATTTTGGGAAATCCAATATGGGAGAAAACCTAGCTAGAAGGTGAGGCCTATGTTCTGTTCTCTTTTCTTCAGTTATGAAAATGAAAATACAAAGAAGGGGCTACTCATTATGGATTTTCCTATGACATTTCGGCCTAAGAGAATGCTATGAAATATCCTACCTCCTTTGTTATGGGCTCAAAATACTACTCTTGTATTCTTTACTCAACTATGGAACAAGTAAAATGCTAAATCATGGAACCCTTTCTCCTCCTAGTGGCCTGGAATTTAACATAGCCCGATAGTCTTCTAGGGTTAGGGTTTTTGGATCCTCAACCCTCAATTAGTGATAAGGTTTTGGACAATACAAAATCTTCTTGAAAGTCTAGATGGCTATCCCCATATGTGTGAGTAATGGGGGCTGATGTGGCATCCACTAGTAGCATGGTGGTCAATAAGGTAGGTCAACTTGCATGAGGTATAACTTCCACACATAAGGTCCAATTGAAGTGATTTTCACATGGTTGGAAAGGTATCATTGTACAAAAGAGTGTCAAGGGGATAAGAGCTATTCTCATAATTTTTTGACCCCCAAAAATGTTCTTTGATGCCTCAAAATGGCCCGAGAATGTTTTGGACACCAAATTTCCAAACTGGGACTACCACTAAAATGGGCCCTACAAGCCAATTCCTCCAATTTTTCTACTAAAAAATTACTAAGATAGAAGAAAAAATATGTGATGATCCATTTTCATCATACCTCCCCATTTAGGGGGGATTTTGGTCCCCAAAATATTTTACTGAATGATGTGAGGAAAATTTTCCTCTACATTATGTATGGAGTACCATTTTAGCTTTCCTAGAAGTTGTCCTTTCAACCAAATTTGCCAAAATTCATGCCGCAAAACTGTATTTTCTTCCAAATCTCATTGATCTTTTAGCACTAAGTCCTTTGTGGTAGGTAGGACATGCTCCTCAATTCCTTGATTGAACATGGAAAGATCATAGAGTTTCATATTCTCCCACATTCACTATTGAGTAAATGCATATATACGGGGCTAGAGTGAGTTTGTAGGCATTATCACCCACTTTCTCCAATACTTTGAAAGGAACATACTATAGAGCCTTGATATTCTTACAAGAGATTTGTATTGTTTCCTTATTCAGCTGTAACCAAACTCCGTCTTCCACTTTGAATGATTTCTTTGTTCTGCATTGACCATGATTTTTTGAGTTTATTACTCCTTTGGCTGGTTAAAATTCCAATCGTTATGGAGGATCTGTCAAGGCCTCCTGAATTGAAAATTTATATATTTGGTCCCTTTATCCATCAATTACTGCCGAGGTTGCCATTGTTTTGGTTTTGTTTGTAGGTACCTTTTTTATCCCAAGTTCATTGGACTTCGCCTAGTTCCACTTAATTGATAAAAAAGGTACCAATACAACAACAACTATATTTATTGCCAACATAAAACCTTTACACTCAGAGGCAACTTCTCTAGCAATAGTCTTCATATTCTTGTCTGGACCAACCCCTCTTCTAAAAACTCTTCTCCGGAAGAGCTGGCACCCTTCATCTTTAGACAAGGGTTGTAGCATCTTGCAGTACTCATTTTCTGCGATTATTTCAACCACATCTCTGCTGCGACTGGAGATCAAAACTTTGCTATGGTTATGATCCCCAAATTTGATACCTACTTCATCCATATTGATTGGAGTCCACAAATCGTCCAATATTAGGAGAAATCTTTTTTGTTCAAGAGACGCAAACATTTTCATCTTTAGTATATCGACATTATAATTTTCCTTGATATCTAAACTCAATGTCTTAGAAATAGAAGTCTTTAAGTCTTCAATACTATACTTCTGCGAAAATGTATACCAAATAACCAAATCAAAGATACCACTCACCTTCTTGTAATTGTTATAAATGAGTTTGAGTAATGTCATCTTGCCAAGTCCCTCCATCCCATACACACCGATCACACGAGCAAAGGGATGAGGTTCATTAAGCCATGTGAGCAGTTGCTCCTGAGAAACTTTAATGCCAATCCCCATGAAGTCGGCATCTGGTAGAGGTTGGAGAAGCACCTGTGGTTGATGCTGTGAGAGTTTCACAATTTGTGCAGTATTGGCAGTTGTTGAAAGAACAAAATCAAGTTGTCAGAATATATCAATAAATATGGTCTTCCATTCTCTGATTTCTACGAGGATCTTGGGGTTGTAGAAGATGAAACAACTAAGACATTGTTCTCACTATCTGTTGGTGTGATGGATGAGGTCATTGGCTTCTACAAGGGCACCCTTGATCCTTCCCAAACATATTTCCACTAACTTCGACAACTGCCTTTGTTGAACTTCAAATTCATTTTTAATATGGCTTAACGACTCGTCGATATGGGCATATTCTGTGTTGAGAAGTTGAAGGTTCTCCCCCAAATCCATAACATCCTTCAATTGTTGGCAGAGGGTGCCAATAATGGTGTTGGTGACGTTTGTCGCCACTTTGAACCCCAATCCAATCCCAACATCCGTGGCCATATTAGCAAATGGAAAAGGGAAAATGGAAATTATGTGAAGATTGAAATGAAAACAAGTGGCAAAAAACAAAAGGGACAAAAGAAAGTATATCACGAGGGAGCAGGGGCTTGAGAGGTGCAGTGGGTTAGGTGAGTGTGATACAAAATCCATGAATTATTGAATATATATATATATATATATATGAGAAACATAGGTTGTTTGTGAAGGATATCATGGCTTCTAGGAAAGGAATAATGTGCATCAGTTAAAAGAAGAAGAATAGCGTGTGCCTATCCCTTCTTTAGAAAGTAGCTTGTGCAATAAACCCCACCCGGTAAGGTGAGGGCATAATTATCGTACAAAACTCACCTTATAAAAAGTCTATTCCATTAAACCATGCTATCACTATATTCAAATGACCGTTTATTGTAAGTTATTCAATCGGAATATGGCGAAAAAGTAGGAACACAAATAAAACAAGTGTTGCATGGTAGTGTAGTCCCTGCCAGGTTGGAGTGGGAATAAATGCGATCAAGTACAGACACTTGGGTAGGAAGTTGAAGTAGATGTGCTTCCTCGAATTAGTTTTTCCCAAAATTTATGAAAAATTATTAACATTTAAAAGGTTCTTGGACACAAAAAATTTAGCATTCCCGAACTAGTTTTCATTACATACGTTTTACACATGTTCGTGGAGAAAAACACAAAAAAATAGTAGTAATGTTTGTTACATAGGTTCGTGGACAAAAACACAAAAAAATTAGCATTCCCGAATTAGTTTTCTTTAAAACAAGGGTTCATGGACACAATAGAAATAGAAATTTATCAAATTATAGGTTCTTGGACAACATAAATTACACATACCAAATATGTAATTTTATAAAGTAGATATTTACTTTTATACATACTAAATATGTACTTTTATAAAGTATGGGGATGAGATTTTATAGAGCATGCACGTAGCCCTCATTCTATACTTAGCCACTTTTTGGATCGCGGGTTCTCAGGCTGGAAGGCTGGAAATTAGGCTTTTGTTGTTCCGTGCCCTACAAATAGCACCCAGAGTTCCGCGATATACAAATTGACACTCGGACTTACATACTATTTGATTTTTAAGAATTGGTTTTCTTTGCATACGTTTTGCATACGCTCGTGGACAAAAACACAAAAAAATGTTTTTGAATCGCGGGTTCTCGGGCTGGAAATTGGGCGTTTGTTGTTCCATTGTTCCGTTCCCTACAAATAGTACCCAGAGTTCCACGATATACAAATTAACAGTCGGACTTACAGACTATTTGATTTTTAATAATTGGTTTTCTTTACATACGTTTTGCACACGCTCGTGGACAAAAACACAAAAAAAGAGTAGTGACATCTGCTACATAGGTTTGTGGACAAAAGCAAAAAATAATTGGAAATTGAAATTTATCAAATTATAGGTTCCTGGACAACATAAATTATACATACCAAATATGTAATTTTATAAAGTAGATATATAGAGCATGCATGGAGCCATCATTCCATACTTAGCCAGTTTTTGGATCGCGGGTTCTCGTGGTGGCGGGCTGAAAATTGGGCTTCTGTTGTTCTGTGCCCTACAAATAGCACTAAGAGTTCTGCGATATAGAAATTGACAATCAGACTTGTGGACTATTTGAATTTTAAGGGCCTCGTGTCCAAAAAATTTAGCATTCCCAAATTAGTTTTCTTTATATACGTTTTACATACGCTCATGGAGAAAAACACAAAAAAATAGTAGTAACGTCTGGTACACAGGTTCATGGACAAAAGCACAAAAAAATTAACATTGTTGAATTAGTTTTCTTTAAAACAAAATTTATCAAATTAAAGGTTCCTGGACAACAAACATTATACATACCAAATATGTAATTTTATAAAGTAGATATTTACTTTTATACATACAAAATATGTACTTTTATAAAGTATGACGATGAGATTTTATAGAACATGCATGGAGCTCTCATTCCATACTTAGCCAGTTTTTGGATCGTGGGTTCTTGGGTTGGGGGGCTGAAAATTGGGCCTCTGTTGTTTCGTGGTCTACAAAGAGAAACCAGAGTTCCGTGATATACAAATTGACAAGTGGACTTCAGACTATTTGAATTTTAAGGGCCTCTGTGGCAAGCAATATGAAGGACAGGTGGTAAAGATACAAGAAATGATATACTCTCTATATGTGTGAGTAGAAAAAAAAATAGTGAACACAATTTTATGACATTTATATAAAAAAATAATAAAACGTGTTACATATTCCTGTAAATTTAAAGAAACACACACACACATATATGTGTGTGTGTGTGTGTGTGAAATATGATATCTCAAATTTGAGTGAGTGATTTATCCCATATTTAATTTTGAAAATGACCAGGCAGGAATAAATATGCATCAGAAAAAAAAGAGAATTGAAATAAAATAAACATAATGTCTTCACATTCATCATAGTTGAAGATAAAAATCTAGGAACACATAAATATATAAGAAGACAAAAGAGTAGTTTTATTTGGAATATATGAAAAAAATAATAGTTTGTTACATATTCCTGGAAATGTAAATGCATTTGTCATATAGACTGGGATTGGGGCTCCCGCGGACCATAAGAGAAATATGTATAAGAAATAGGACTGTGGAAAGAAGAAGTGGGACACGGTAGAGTGTAATACCTGAAAAGTAGAAATGGGAAGATATCAGTCTTTGGCTATATATTTCTATTCAAAAAAGGTGGAATAACTGGATTGATAAAGAAAGGACTATGAGTATACACTTACAGGCATGGTACATATAAGTAATTTTTGTATTTTCTTGCTGATGCCTTTTCCTGTTGGTTTTCATCGTCGAATCGCTTGAATAACTGGATTGATAAAGAAAGGATTTATAGCAATGTTCCATATAAGTAATTTTGTTATTTGCTTGTTGATGTATTTTCCTGTTGGATTTTGTCGGTGACCCACTTCAAGTTCTCTTCAATATAGCTTCTCAAGGGGGCGACGTTGATGTCATTCCAGATTTTAATGCTGAAAAGTTTATTTTCTAATCCTCTTAGATCAATAGAAAGATTACACAGAGACTGATGAATGTCTCCATTCTGTACCGAATAGCGGAATAGCCATTTGTCCACGTGTTTTTCATGATATTTAAAAATCTTGTAAAAATTTTCTAAAGACAAGGCCTTAAAATTATGAACTTATTTATCAAAATCTTTCTTGGTTAACGCCAATGAATCGACAATTAAGCTGGGGTCCTGGAAGTCGTTTGTCCATCTGGATAAGTCTATTTTGGTGAGATTTGTGAATAATGTTTCTTTCTTTGATATTGCTTGCTCACATGATTGGACGATAAGATACAGGTTCTTTACCTTCTCTTTCCAACATGCTTCTAATTGAGTGAGCCATTTTTTGGATGGGAGATCATGTTGTCTTCTTGTCGTGTCTGGCATGTTTTTGACATGAAAGGCAAAAGGGATGACCGTGTGCAAATAGAAAGTTTCCTCATTATGTAAATCCATCTGTAGAAGTTGGAGCAAGTTATGTGCCCTGCTTCCCAGGGATTCCATATTTTGTTATGTTTCCCAGGCCTTAGTAATCAGTTCCATTCTTTTGTTGATATTTTTCTCCACATATCCTTTACAGGATGCGAGGAAGGTGGAGGATCCTTTTATATTTGCTGCAGGGGTGCAGGGAGTCACAGACATGGCCATAGGAAACAAAGATTCCTCTAACTCCTTAATCCAGTCCTTTAGTCTGGCATTCTTGGCCTCAATGACTCCAACAGAATCATGAAGAGCATCCTCGGTTGCCATGTGAAGTTTAGAGATTTTGGATGCTTGCATATTGGCAAGGTCAATTTCTGAACGATGTTTTCTTTTCTTATTGTGGACATCTCTTTTTTCAATAATTTTTTTTTTATTCGCTTTCAAAAACAACACTCTGGAATACGAAGGATTCATCTTTGTCAGAAATTTCTGTATCAACTATGTCCATTGGGTAGCCATGGTGAATTGCATCTCTGGGCTGATCAAGGTTGCAGAATATGCTATCCAGATCAGTGTCAAGATCCATGTTTTGACTCTAAATTTAGGGCTTCTCCCTCTCCAACTTGTGAGAACTATCAATTTTAGGATGAACCATTGATTTATGGTCCTTAGGCCCGAAGATGTTTATTGTTGTGGAGATGCTGCCAGTAGTTTATGAAAACATCGGTTTTCTCCAGACACTGCTTGAAATGAACAAATGGAGGGGACAATATAACCCCCTGGAAACATTGGTTCAATGCGTGCGAATGAAAAATCTCCTCGAGCTCTTAGCTCATTAATGACAATGTATATGCGTGCTGTATGGTGAGATGTTAGAAGTAAAGCTTATTTATTGCATACTGAGAAGTGCAAAGGTGGCGGTTACGACGAAGAACATTTAAGGAATGGAGGTTTTGTGAAGGAACCAAGATGACGGCATGCGAATGACATTCCATGGTATTTGAAATTAAAACTGGGAAGGGATAACAAAAGCCTCCGCAAATATTGCATTAATGGAAGAACTTCTCGAGCCTTGCACCCATCAATGACAATTTAGACAGTGCCTGCACGATGACCTGTTAGCATTAAAGATTTAGAAACAAGATATATATATATATATATATATAATCATTATTTCTTATTATGGACATGTGTGAAGGTGACAGAGACGGGGAAGAGAAAGCAAGGAAGGAATGGACAAACCTGAAAAGTGGTCGGACAAGCTTCAAAAATAAGTTTACAGGTGATAGTAAGGACGGGTGAGTGTCCAATGGTGAAACTGCATGAGTTGTAATTGTTGACTGCAAAATGCGTAAAACGTAAGAGGGCATGATGGTGCAGTTCAGGGGAGGGTTTGTATCTTTGCAGAATTGAGGGAAAGTCGCTAAGTATGGAAAGCGTGATTTTGTGTAGGCTTCCAGGGAGCATAGCGAAGGGAAGCATGTACGGTCTTTGGATCGCGGGTTCTTGGGTTGGCGGGCTCAAAAGTGGGCCTCTATTACTCTGTGTCTTACAAATAGTACCCAGACTTGTGCGATATAGAAATTGAGAAGCGGACTTGTGGGCTGAAAATTGGACTTTTATTGTTCTATGTCCTCCAAATAGCACTCGGAGTTCTGCGATATACAAACTGACAGACGAGCTGCAGGGCTGGCGGGCCCAGGATGGCGATTGTTTACGGACCGGAGTTCTGCGATATAAAAATTTTGATATTCCACAATTTAATTGGCTGGTTGGACATTTCACTTGTATCGGTCCATGTCCTCCAAACAACACTCGAAGTCCCACGATATACAAATTAACAGGCGTAGTTACATACTTAAGCCACTTTTTGGATCGCGGGTTCTCAGACAGGCTTGCTAAAAATTGGGCCTCTATTGTTCTGTGTTCTACAAATAGCAGGCAGAGTTTCGTGATATACAAATTGACAGATGGATTGCAGGACTGACGAGATGTATAACATATAACACATATGTTATATATCTAAAATTACTTAGAAACATTGTTTTCAAGTACTAAAATATGAATATTAAATATTGATACTATACAATTTAATTAAACAAAATTATCAAATGAGTCACAAGCTTCGAGTCCGGGTCCAATTAAATATCATCGAAGTTTTGGGCACAGGATATCAGATCTATAAAGTACTTGTATGTACTTTTATAAAGTATGGATATCAAATTTTATAGACCATGTGTGGATCCCTCATTCCATACTTAGCCGCTTTTTTGGATCATGGGTTCTCGGGCTGGCGGGTTGAAAATTGGTTCTCTATTGTTCCGCGTCCTACAAATTGCACCCAAAGTTCCGTGATATACAAATATATTGG
>JZKD02S1675931.1:190316-200848 GCA_000966675.3 Picea glauca
TTTCCCATTCCAACAATTTTGCATGGTGCATCATCACCCAAATGAACCTGTCCAAAATCACCTTGAACATAATCTAGAAAATGTTTCCTATGGGGAGTGGCATGAAATGAAGCCCTTGAATATACTACCCAAGACTCGGAAATATTATCTACAAAAAGAATCAAAGCATCTTGTAACACATCACCTGTTACATTTTCTTCCTGATTTCTCTCCTACTGTCCATCTCTTTGTTTCTTTGGAGCTTTGCAGTCTTTCTTCAGATGTCCTTTCTTTCCACAATTCCAACACTCTATCTTTCCAAGTCTGGATTTGGATCTACCCTTCCTAAAATTCCCACGGTTCCCGAAACCCTTTCCTCTATCCTTTTGTCTTTCCCTGTTCTCCATGTTCAACACATTTCTTGATATCTCACCTACGCTTTTCCATCGCATTTCCTCACTAAGGATAACACCAACAACATCATCAAATTTTAAAGTATTTGAACCAGAGACAAAGTTACTTACAACCATGACCAAGCTGTTCCATCTTTCTAGCAATGAGCACAAGATTAGAAGAGCCCTGACCTCATCATCAAAGTCCACTTTTACATAACGTATTTGATTAGTAACTGTATTAAAATCATTTAAATGATCTGCAATAGACCCACCTTCCGACATATTCATATTAAATAATCTCTTCATTATAAATACCTTATTGGACACTGAGGGTTTTTCATACAATTTGGCCAATGCGTCCATCAAACCCGTCGTTGTCTTTTCTTTGGAAATATTGAAAGCCATCGATGCTGCCATGCTCAACCGTATCATTCCTAGAGCCTTTATGTCAAGAATCTCTCATTCTTCGTCCTTCGTAGTCGTCGGCTTCTTTGCTATTCCTCCCAATGGTATGAATAGATCCTTGTGATATAAATAGTCTTCCATCTGCATCTTCCATAACTGGTAGTTTTGGCCTCTAAATTTATCGACCCTAAACTTTCCATCTTTCGACATTGCTCCCACTTGAACCAGGAACCCTCTTTTCCTACGAGTTACCTTTCGCTCTGATACCAGTTGTTAGAAAAACAGGACCGTGGAGCAATAACATAAAACAAATGAGGAAACAAAACAAAAAAGATACACAATACAATAGAGACACGGATTTACATGGTTCACCCAGTGTGGGCTACGTCTACCAGAGAAATTGCCAGGTCCTTCCTTTATTATTATCCATCATATGAAGGGATACAACCTAAAACAAACCCGCTATAACTTCCTCTTCTTTCTCTCACAGTCTCCTATCTCAGAATACAATATTCACCATCAACCATAGCCGTAATACATTTCCCTCATAAAAGAGAGTTGCCTTCTAGGGAAAAAAACCCTAACATAATCTCTATCGTTAGATCTGCGATCTTATAATGAATGGTCCAGATTTACAATGAAATTACAATATACATTTACAAGGAAATTTTTCCTTTGGGGGATGCTACCCCCGAACCCCCGTTGGGGGCCCGCTTGCCCCTAGACCCCCCGAACCCCACAGAGGGGGTACCCCCCTCTGCACTCCCCCGCGTGGAAGAGTGTACATACTTCTGGGGTGTAAATACTTCATGGGGTATAAACATGGTTGGAAGTAAAAGACCTCTGAATCAGGAAGATAATCAGGCTCCACAACCAACATTTAGCCAGTTCACTTTCTAAGCTAAAGGAGGTTGAAGTTCTGGTTTGAATCTGCAACTCTGGTCTATCATCCACCGTCCTTTGTGCAGAAGTACTCGACTGAAATGTAGATGCAACCTCTGTTTGAGATGTCCTTGATGGAGTTTTAGGATTTGTTTTTTCTAGAGTTTCAGAGTTATTCTTGTCAAGAACTTTCTTGGGAGTAGCATCCAAGGTTTTCTTGGTTTCAATAGTTTTTCTCGTTGGATTATCGTTAGCTTTATTGCTTCTCAAGTTATACTGTCTGTGGACCTCCATTATAGCATTCTCAAAGGTTTGTTGTTCAGATTCTTCTTCCTCCTCGTTTACCTCAGTCTGTGAAAGTAGAAATAGTTCTTGTTCTTCTTGGGTAAGGAAGATGGATTCATTATCATTAACTCCCATGAGGTTAATGTGGATGTCATCCAACTCTTCAACTATCTCTTCCCCATCGTCAGCATATTTTTATTGAAGAGGAGGCCTAATCTGTTGATCATGACCTCTCTGTTCCCTTTGGTCTCTGGGGTCTCGTTGTATGATCTGTGGAGGGTTCCTTCGAAAATTTGGATTACGGATCTGAGGAGTTGGTTGATTTTCTCTAGGTGGATTTTTGTCAGCAATGGTTAGCCTTTTCATCATCTTCTCCATATTTCTAAATATGGAATCTAGTTTAGCATCTGAAGAAGAAGTGGAGGGATCTTCTTTGATTGTAACCCTTATTTCCGTTCTTTGCTTGTCTCTTCTGGCTAAGAGATTCGCTTCCACACTCATTGCACTTTTCTGCATGTCTTCTAAGGTGACATAATTTCTCTCCATTAATTGGTATTACATATCGGCATCAAATCCATCGGGAAACTTGATTAATGCCAAACCTTGAGGGGGCTTTATATCATATGGAATTTCATTATAAATATTGTTGAAATGAATATAGTAATCCTGCACTGATTCCCCTTGATTCCTTTTGATATTTTCGTATTCTGATAAGATCCGGAGAGGATTTTTCTTTACCTCCCATCTTTTGAGGAAACTTCTGTGGAAAGCACCGATATCAATAATGCTTGCGGCTCATAATGCTTTGAACCACTTTTTAAATTTTTCGGTTAAGCTTTGTGAAAAAAGTCTCATTTGGACGTCTTCCTCATTGACTTCCTGCAAATCAAAGTAATCATTCATCTTATCAACATGTTGTTGTGCATTAAGAGGCCCAGTGCCATCAAAATGAGGAATTCTGGTTTGATAATCCTGGGGCATAGCATGTAAGGGAGTGATCAATACCAAAGGATCATATCTTGCTGCCATGATTGGTGGAGGAGGATGAACAACAACTTGTGTGATTGGAGGAGAAGTGACAGAAGATGTAGAAGATGTAGGGCTGGGAAAAATGGAGTGAGCTACTTGATACTTGACAGAAGTTGCAGCAATAGTTAGGGTAGAAAGTTCAACTGATTGTTGAAAGTGGGATTTGTACAAATCTTGATCAATATTTGCTAATATATATTCTAATTTGTCGAATTCTTGAATAAATCGTTGATCAAAATCTGCTCTGGGAGAACGTATTTCAGGGGTCCTGGGTTGTATGATGGTTTGATCTAAAACTATTTCACTTGCAAAGTTGTCGGATTTGGTTCTGAAAAGTCTTTGCTTAAAGGATATGTCAAACTCTATATCTTGTATAGCGATAAGTTTCTTTGGGAGAGAAGAGGACCTATGAAGGGGACTGTGACTCCCATAACCTTCTACAATGTTTCTTTTTCTGAGTAACTTTTCTGGGTCATCCACTGCTGTTGCAAGCTTTGGATCAGGATGAGATCTGGTGTAGATTATTTTAGGAGCCATAATTTTAATTTTAAGAAATCTAAACTAAAATATATACAAACTTTAACAACCTCTGAAAATTATCTCTTTGTAAGTTAGAATTTTTAATTTGTTCAGAAATAAGGTTTCTTTATCTAGGGAAAATAAATCATAGGATGGAAAGTTTGTTTAGTTCCCCAGTATGGTCGCCACTATGTTATCGCTCTGTAAATTCCTAGAGGTTGTTAGGAGGTAGAAGAAATTTAGCAGAGGTAACTTTATCCAACCACTTTGAAACTGGGATCTAGCCCTGCCAGTTTTAGAGAGGGATCTCTCTGTATGATTTAAATATGTTTCAAGTTTCAAATATTAGGCTAGTTAAATAAATAGGATTGTGTTGTTTTTTTTTATAAAAATGGCTGAAATATTGCTTATGCATCCATTGGGATATGGGGTCTGTGTTAAGGTTCGAGATCGGAGAACAAATTTTATTAGGTTTCTTCACAGGGCAGGATAATGCAAATGTTGGATCCTTTAGAATTAAAGTGATGGAATAGCAGGAAAAGATGAGATAATCAACTATAATAAAGAAGCATTTAATAATTTATTTATCACAATATCAGAAAATAAACATTTAGATCTTTAAAAGCCAGAAACAGAGTATACGAAGATAAATTCTGCAACTTTAACTTCTTTTAAATGATCATATATAGAAAACAATATGATAACAAAGTAAGATAAACCATTCAATGAAGAGGAGTAAACATCACCAACACTAACACGTAGGAATCCTGTGAATCGTCCTTTTTATTACCGGTAAACCTCTTCAAAATATTACAGAGTTACAACTTGCTTGTGCGTAAAGATCAACCCTCAATACTTCAAAGTTTGAAGTATATATAGAAAAAATACTATTGATCCTGTCATTAATGATCAGGATGTGGTGGAATCCAAATCTAACTAACTAGATAAAAAAATACAGAATTGTAGGAAATGCTATTGATTTGTCAGATACTTTGTGTTGATTTCGGGGAAGGTTGTTGGCGAGTCATCAACTTGAATTTGACTGCTCCACATGTTGACTTAAATTGTACACATCATCTCTTACTCGATCAACATGCATAGGTCCTCCCATCTCTTTTCACTAGGAATGATGACTTTTAGTAACCTTCGGTAGACTTCATCCATCTCTATGTATTTGGCAAAAGTTGGCTTGGTGATGAAGATATACTTGATTTCATGTTGGATGCTGAAGTCCAACTGTAGAGTCTCTAAAAATTCTTTTCTTGTTATGTTACCCTGTATTCTTGAACACTTAGAGATATCTTTTTCCACCGTGGTGATCTTTTTCTTGTAGTTGTAGAGAGTCATCATCTTGTCATTTAGAACTAGTAAACTAGGAATACCTTTCTTTTGCAAAGAATCAATCTTGATGAAGAATATTTGAACTTTGATATCCATGGTCTGGGCCCTCTCCTCCAGTTGCAGCATTAGTCATCTCTTGGTCATAACTTTCTTAACCTAGAGGATAGTCTCTGTCCTATGCTCAATTTCCAAAGTTTATGTCTCCTCCTTGTCTTTGAATTCCTAAACCTAATGATTTTGTTTGCCTCTGTGGGCATTACTCCCAACTCTCCCCTTGTCCTGTCAATGGTATGTATGTTCCTCAACACCAGTTCATGCTGCTCGAACATAATCTGTACCAGTGGCTAGATTTCTGTCATGGACTTGGAAATATCCATCCAAATATTCTCCTTGGCTTCTGCAAGTGTTTTGCCCAAAACTGTTTTCTTTTGCAGCTGATGTAGTTCTTGCTTAAGCCTTTCTGATGTGTGCCTCTCAGTGTTGTAGCTGGCCTGGAAGGAATATTTAAGCTTTTGGAGATTCTCTATCTCTTGTTGGAGTCTTTTGATTTTTTCTCCTTGTATGGTCATCTCCTCCATTGAGTTTGCTAAGTTTTCATATGCTTCTAGAACTGTCACTTGGGTGGCTAATGAAAGTTCTACTATGGTGGTTGTTGATGTTGTTGTTGTATTGACTCTTGTGAGAGGAACTTCACTCAGTGGAATGAACTCCATGGGTATTGTATGTTCCTTTTCCTTTACTAACCTTTCCAGCTCTGCTTCCATCTCCTTTATCTGTGTGTTCTGCTCCATGATTAACTTTAGCATTTCTTCTTTTTGGCCTTCTGTCTCAGCCATCTCTTTGTCCTGTGAGACTTCATTAGCTGGCAGTTTTAAATGCTTCCTCAAGGATGCTATGTCAACGTTCTTCTTCTTTAGTAGTTCCTCAACTACTTTCACATTTGAGGGGTCGTACTCAATTTTTAATACCAACTGTTCTAAAGACTTGATCCTATTGTCTTTTGCAAAAGAGGACACTTTCTCCAGTTTTAGTTGAGTCTGAACATTATTTAGGGAAACCTGCAACTTTGCAATAGTTTTGGAGGTGTTTTCCAATGTTGAGAAAATCATTTCTCTAGTCTGCCTATGCAAGTCCATCTGATCAGTCGGGTGCACTTCTGTGGCATCAAACTCAAAGGTTGAACTTTTGTAATAAGAAATTTCCTTTGGTTGAGGCACCTGTGCCTACAAGAAATCCATATGCATTCTCCCTTTATCTGTATCAAAGGCAGAGAGAAGTCTATGTTGTGTTGTTGATGTTTGTTTCCAGAATTGAGCATAGAAGCTGCTGGTCAACATCTCATTATTTTTCTTAATCAGATTGTATTTCTAAAAAATACTTATTCCTCCAGATCAAGGTGGTATCAGACTGCTTCTTCGATGAAGAAGTGGACATCATTTGTTGGATTCTTGAGAAAAAGGGTGAGTGTTCTCCCTCGACTACTGTGGTAGACTAGGTCTCTTCTCTACTAGACCTGTCAGGCGTATGACCGGTCTTGGGTTTTTTCCTGTAAATCCGAAAATACTCTTCTGAGACTTCCGTAACTGAAGGGGAGAATTCCTTTCTGGGCCTCTTCTCTATTGGTATCTGTGGAGTAGTGGTTTGTGAAATACTAGTTGGAGGATGTTGTTGTTCTGTGTCTTCCAAAGTGTTCACTCCCCACTCTGTCTGGTTCCTAAACTTCTCAATTTCTAGTTTGGGAACATGAGTATATGGAGAGATTTTATTCCTTAGTCTGGTTTCTGCTATAATCCCACATGGATCATAGTGCCAAGGAAAACTGACACTGAACTTCATCTCCTTCAAAAGTTTATTGACCATTGCCCCTGTAGCTCGACTGTTACAGATAAAGGATCCTATCTGTCCCTTGATCCTCAATTGTTGTTTCTTATTGAAAGCTACAAAATGAATATCATCTGAGTTAATCATTTTCCTAATATATTCCAAGACGAATATCCAAACAGGAAAATATCTAGGCAGCTTGTAAGGGGACAACTCGCATCCATAAACTCTAATCTCTGTGTGATTTTGGTATAGATACCAGTATCCAGTATTGGTGAGGTATGAGAGATGTAGAATTCATTGGATCTCCTCATTTATCATTGGTTCTTGTCTACCGCTGAGCATGCTTACCATTGGGTGGTAAGACTGATCTATGAACTGATTGAAATTGAATTCTGACGAGTTATTTCTTAGTAGTGATGTCGAAGATGTGACGGGCTGTGGTTTTCCATCTTGGTATATCTTCTACATGGAGAATAGGAACTTGTATGCTTGGACAAATATGAACATGTATGGCAGTATTGAAGAATACCAGAACATGCCGTCGGTGGGAAACTTGAAAAGTTGCTCGTGAATATTCTCGGCCAGAAAACTTTGTAGTCAAACTGCATAGTGGCCCTTTCCTTGGTAGAGAAGATAGATAGAAAACCCAAAATGGGCTCATATACCCACTCGTCTGAGTAGTATCCAAGTAGACAGAAAATTGATGACTGATACGGGGGATTTTCTTTGGGTAATTGGGCACTCTCAGGGAGGAAAAGCTCAAAAATCTGTGCTCTCTGGGGAAATGACAACTTCTAGTACATTTCAGTTAAAATCTCAATGGTAAAAGGAGAAAATAATTCGGCTCTGGGTGTTTGCATCATCTGGTCAATGGCTTCAGGTGTGATGGTGAACAAGGTCTCTCCAGACGATGAAATGATAGCTCTCTGACTGGGAAGATAGTGCGCCTGGCACTTGAAGGCAAACTTGGGGAAATGATGAATTTGGAGAAAAAGATATAGTGGGAGATTAGACTCCCAGAGTCCAATTTCGTCACTCTAGTCTAGGAAGGTGTCTCTAAACCATGAGTGTAATTCTACAACTCAAATTCGCATTTGGTTTATGAAATTAGGTAATCTTTGTCGGCCAAAGGGATCCGGTCGAGGTCGACGGGAGGCGGAAGGAAAGGATTTTTCCCAATCTCTGAATGTTTGGACTTTGGTGCCATCAATTCAACTTATACCTGCAAAATGTTAGCAAGAATGAAACTGACTGTAATTTCTAGGAATTAATGGAGGTTGTAAGCAGAAAAGGCAGAGAAGATGATGGTTTCAGAAGTGTCTAGATCGCGAATGGTGAAGGAATGGTGAAAAACAAGATTATCTACACGAACGGGTATTCGTTGGGGCATAAAGGAAAAGTCAGCAGGCTAACGAATACGTTTTCCCACATTGATTGGCCAATGGATATCTTGGGTATGTGGTGGAGGGTAAACAATGCGTGACGGGTGCATGAGGATGATGTGGAGGGTAACGATTGGAGGACAAGTGAATGGGATGTGACGTGTGATAGGTGAGTGGGATAAAGTACACTGGTCGAATAATGACACATGACTTATAAGCGACAGTAGTGGAGTATGACGTCATGGGATGACAATGCTATGGAAATCTGGTATGGCAGTTTACTCGAATGGGGGGGGGTAGGCGGTAACTAGTTTAGAGAAAATTGGGTCTGAGTTAACACAATTGTGCCACGTTAGGATCCAGGTGCACCCTTTACTCACAGAGCACGAATCATATTACACTGTAGAAAATTTGGATAATGCCATTTTGTGGGTTTTTTTGCGTTGTTTCTCTTTCATTTTTCCACCAAGGGGTTAGAACATAACCTTCTAACATCAAAACAAAGAATCTCATCCAGCTTTATTCTTGTTTTATTGAAAGAAAAGTCAACTAACCTATGGCCTAATCTACTTAGCTAACATATTTAATCCAGATTAGACTTGTTGGGTTAAAAATTACTCTATCCTGGGGATATTTGATCAAGTTTAAATTGTTTGATCAAATTTATTCACTGACTAACCTATCTAACTTGGCTAGGATTAAACAGTTTAGCCAATTTTTATTCACTAATCCTACTAGCATAAATTTAAAAAGACTTGACCATGGTTAGAATGTATGGATCAAGCCATTCTTATTGCATGGGGTTTTATCCTTTTCTTTTCATACCCTCTTTTATTCTTTTTCTTTCATTTTTTCTTTCTTTTGTAAATCATTTGCAGTATGAAATATTATTTACAACAAAAATACAACAAGAGTAAAAATTTCCAGTCACCAGTTGATCCTATGAAAGATAGGGTTATAACACCCCACTGGCCATTCATTTTGGCAATGGCGAAGGCCGACTTACTAGTACCTCTACGAGTGTGGGAATTTAGTCTGTAGGCACCATTTTATGTTGATGGCTATCCTCAGCATATTCCATTCATTTTCCTCCCCCTTTAAATCTCTTGCTACGAGGCGCTATCCCTGGTTCCCTTGGTTGTTTTTCTGGTCTCGCCTTCGACGCTTTCCCTGGTCAATTCTCTGTTCTCGCAGAATATGCCTCGACATAGAGGAAATCTCAAAAGGGGGCCTCTCTAGTATCGAATCAGAGCAGCCATGGCTCATCGCTTTCCCGTGCTTGCACCACCACCTGACTCCTCACCCTCGACGTATGCTCACCCCCCCCATGGAACATCTGAGCCTTTTTTCATTGTCTTCGCCCTAGGCATGCAGGGTGGAATGGTTCGACTTGCAAGGGAATTCACTGGGCTTTGCACCCAATGCAATTTCAGACATTACTTCACCTTCACAACCTACAATGGCGCAACCATCTCCACCCACCTCGCCACCTTCCACCCACTCTACTCTCATGCCTTATTTCACCCTTTCTATTCCTACACCACCACTTTCACCCCATGACTCACCACCACCCTCTTTTCCTGGGTCATTGCTGGAATACCTCCACATTTAGCTGGACGAATTCACTGTCAAGGAAGAGACGCCTTTTCCAGAGCCTCACTTCTACTCGGAGGGTGTGTTGTGCGCCTCATTCTCGTCTGATTCTTTCTCTAGGTACCGATACTCAGTCTCGATTCTCCAGGACCTGGCATTCTCTATCTGTCAAGACATTGATGATCTTCCCTATTGCATGGAGCACCTTGGCCAATCCGCAAATCAATTGGAAACTTTGTTGGCGTTCATGCTTCGACCCATGCAAGCACAGGATGTGGACAGTGCTACACCAGGGAGCGCTATTCAGGCTCTGCCACAAAAAATGGATAATGCAGGCAACATGGCCTTCACTCAGGACGTGGGAAAGCGAGCCGAAGAATATGATACTAGCAGTACGCGCCACAGACCATGACAGTCGGAGAACGACTAGGTGTATGCATGCATGTCTTTCTATTTCCAGCCCCATTAGTTTTTATGTTGGTCAAAGGACAATTGTTTTTAGAATTTTGTTAATTATCTACCCTTATGGACGGTCGAATCCGTTTCCCTATGGGGCGATTAAAACAAAAATGTTTAATCTTTCTTCGACATGTTAGGACTGTTGGATCATGTTGTCATTGATGCCAATGGTTTGATTGATTAATGTCAAATGATTGATTGATGTTAAAGGATTGATTGATTGATTTAATATAATATGTATTGTCCTTGATGAGAATGCATAGATGAAGATGGATCAATGCGTTGTCATTGATACATGATGAAGATGGATCGATGTGGTTTCAATGGTATATGATGCATTGTTGGAAAAATGTATAGATGACTCATAATTGTCTTATCATGATTGATAAGGTGCACAAATGGATGAACTCCAAAGTGGTCCCCTTATGGTGAAATCCCT
>JZKD02S1675931.1:232311-243592 GCA_000966675.3 Picea glauca
TAGACCTCAACCTCACAAGTGTGCTAAACAGAAGTAAGGCTCAAGGCTCCTGCTTAGACAGAAAGGAACTAAGTGCTTTGTTTTCTGTTAGATAGAGTTTATTGTTTTCTGCATTTTTGCTTTCATAAAAGAGTGTTAGTACTGAGTCTCTGTTTGAGAGTAAGGGTCCTGTTCTCTAATTACAAGACAGTTGTTCTTACCCATTGCAATGTTATTTTAATTGTAATCCAGGATTCTTAATTTGAACTATAATGAATTGCAATAGGGAGATTACTTTCCTGTGATTTAATCCAGAGCTTCAGTTCATTCCAGCAAAGTATAGATAGAATAATTTTCTTTACTACAACACTGAGTGCTTTTGGAATTGAGCATATATAGTGCGTGGCTATGTTTGAAACAAAAGACTTCCCTGGGTTGATAATTTATGTTTCACTTGGTTGTTTAAAATTAATTAAGAAATTATAGTGACCAACAGCGGGATCCAACCACTAGTATATTTTCCTCTCCTTAGATTCTCTAAGAACCCCTCTCAAGAGACCCTTTTGGTTTGAAAATTTATGGCTTGCTCATCCATATTTTCAAGAAAACATCAATAAATGGTGATAAGAATAAACTATACAGAAATGTTCTCTCATGTATTGCTTCTAGAAAAGACTCAAAAATATCAAAAAACATCTCCACTCCTCGAATAAATCGATTTTTGGAAATATTTTTCAATCTCGGGAGGATCTGGAATCACATATGGAAGATATTTATTAACAGCTCCTTACCTCGAGGATATCTGATTCTTTATCTCATCAAAGGTAAGATATTTCCTCCTATCTTGATGAATGTTATTAACAAAAAGAGATTCTCTGGTGCCAAAAATCTTTCATTCAATGGCTCAAAGAGGGGGAGTGCAACACTAATTTCTTCCATTAATCCATGATACAAACGAAACATTCACACCACATCACTCCACTTTGTAATTCTCACTATAACAATCTTTGTCCTCATTAAGATATTCAGAAAAAAACTAGTCCCCTTCTTCAATTCTCTTCTATCAGAGGCTCAACCTGATCGCTTAGAGGCTATTCATTCCATCACCAAGCACATTCCCCACCTTGTCACTGAAAACCATAACATCAGTCTCCTTCACTCAATTTCCCTTTCTAAGGTGTAGGTTGTTGTCATGGATATGCCCCCTAGTAAGGCATTAGTTCCTGATGGTTTTACCATCGATTGTTTCCACCACTACTGGTCCACAGTTAAAAATGATTTTTGGGCCTTTGTGTTTGAATCAACAACACATCTTAGGGGTCCTTCCTACCTTGAAAGAAAATTTTCTTATGTTGATTCCTAAAGAAGACAAAGTTGTGGATCACAACCAATTCCCCCCCATATCCCTCTGCAATGTGATCTATAAAATCATTACCAAAGCTATCTCTTCTTGCCTAAATCCCCTTATCCCTCTCCTTATCGGTCTCGAGAAATATGGCTATGTGGAGGGGCATCAAATTTTGGATAGCATCATTCTCACACATGAAGTAGTTCATTTCCTTAAATTTACCAAACCTCTAGGAATGTTGATTAAATTGGATCTATCTAAATCCTTCGACAAACTCAGATGGCAGTATATTTGCTCAGTCCTCCTTGCCTTTGGTTTCCATCATGATTGGGTCAAGTGGATCCTCTCTGTAATATTTTATTGCTTCTTCTCCATTCTAATCATTGGGTCTCTTCTCCTCCCTTCATGCCCTCTCAAGGAATTCACTAAGGTGATCCTCTCTCCCCTTCATTTTCATTCCGATGGTTGAGCGTTTGGGAAGAATTCTTAAAGAAACTATTAACTCTCACAAATTGCATGGCCTTAGCATGCATGATTCTAATCTACCCATTTCCCACAATTAATTTGTAGATGATACCATGCTAATGGGTATCCCTACAACTTAAGAGGCTAGGGACATTAAAAAATTCCTTGAAGACTTCATGAATGCCTCGAAAATGTCCATCTCAAGTCCCAAATATTATTTTTAAGACCTCTTTAGCAATCCAATTCCATGTCTCCCACATTTTGGGCTTTTTTAGGAGCTCCCTTCCATCAAAATATCTAGGAGTTCCCCTCCTAGACTCAATTATAAGTAATGACCCATGGGAATATCTTATTTCCAAACTCACAAAAAAGATATTCGGATGGACCTTTCACACCTTAAATATTGTTTTCCATCTGATTCTCCTTAAATTTTTCCTTCAAGTCATCCCCATCTACACCTTCTCTACCCTAGTCTCCCCTAAGAGTATCTTAAAAACCGTCAAATCTATTCAAAGAAACGTCCTTTGGTAGGGAACCAAAGTGGACATAAAATGGGCCTTAGTAGCCTAGAGTACCCTCTATATTCCTAAAGTATAGGGAGGGTTGGGACTGCACAACCCTGAGATTCTCAATTTTGTTCTTGGAGCTAAGATATGGTGAGCTCTAGTGTGCTATAGTGTGCGCTATGGAAGAAAAAATATGCCAAATAAATCCATTTTTCAAATATCATCGAAATGGATGGGGAGATCCCTAGGTCACTTATATAGAATACTTCTTGGTAGAATAAATATCTCATTTAGGATCACATCTTCTACGAAATTTGTGATGGGCAACCGACCTTATTCTAGGAGGATTCTTGGAAACAACTCCCTCTGATCTAGGACTATTTTACCTACTTGAACCTCAAAGAAATATTAAATATGAGCCATGGCTAGAATTTTTATCAATAATGGGCTTCTCAGTCATCCACCTCTGATTAGAGGTGGTGGGCTATAAATCCAAATCACCTACCCCTCCAAGAAAGGCTCAATTTTTCGTCTTTAAATTTGGAACTTCTCAACCACTGAACCAAATATTTGAAAAAGAAAGACAAAATATGGTGGAGACACAAGTTGGGTGGATTCTTCAGTCTCAAGGAATCTTATGCGTTTGCATTAGGACATGCTCAAATCATTCAGGACAACATCTGGATTAAAATATGGAACTCCAATCTTTGGCCGAAAGTGGCCATATTTCTCTAGTTAATTGCTCATGGAAGGATCCTGACTTCAGATCAGATACTCCACATAAGTTTTGAAGGGAAAATACTCTATGTCATGTGAAAACAAGCTACAAAAACTTTAGAGCACCTTTTGAAATATTTTCCCTTAAGTGCAATCCTCTGGGATCAAGGCACCAATCGTTTTAGACAAATTGATTAGCATAGAGATAATGTCAATCTCACTCTCTATTCATGGTGTTTGAAAACACATATTCCAACATAGATCATAATCCTTTAGTAACCACTCACATAGCCAGATCAAAGATCAACACACCAATATTTTGACATGGTAACACCCTACGGGGAAACATCCATGACCCTAGACAACGTGGCCACTTGGAGAAATTTATTAATGCAAAAGAAAAACATTACAACGAGATTTAAAAGAGAGTTTCTCACAATCGATCATCGACAAATGACCCTCCATGTTATTTAAATAGATATCATGGACCAATCGGGTGCTAAACCACAAATTAGTGTAGTCGTTAAGATTGAGGAGAACATGAATTGTTGGATCACTCTGTGTCGAGAACATATCATGACCGTCATATTTCCTAACTATAAATTCATACTAAATAAACACACTTTTACCTAAAGACACATTAGACCAAGTTAATCTTAACTAAATCCTAAGTGTATAAATATCCTGTAATGTCCCCATACTAGCAGGCTAAGCCACGTCACACAAACTTGAATTTTGCCTCTAGGATATTCTTTGTAGTGGCCCAAACTCACTACTGGAAAATGCTACTTCAAAATTCCTAGTGCGCAGAACCTACTTATAACACTCCTTGTTACAAGTAGACCAGATTAACTATGCACAACCCTAAGGTACTCTGCCTAGATTTGTGTTGAGATTCACTCTACGAGTACAAAGTTTTTTTATACAATTATAGCAGTGGAATAAATGTCACAAATCCTTTATGCGCTTTATCCACTACAAGAGAACATGCAATTAGTGCCTAAAATAGCACTGTAATTTAGTGTATTTTACTCCATGAATCGGACACCTTTTCTAGCGCAAAACTGGGTGCAATATGAAATTTTTATAATTGCACCAGATTTAGCACCGGAATTAGCACCAGATTTAGCGCTAGGAAAATAACGGCAGGAATAGCGCTAGGATTAGAGTTACGTTTAGCATTAGGATTAGCACCAATATTAGCACCATGATTAGTGCCAAGATTAGTGCCAGGTTTAGCGCCAGGAATAGCACCAGAATTAGCACCATTTTTAGTGCCAACTATTTCTTCCAGTTTTGCTTCTAATATGCCTTCCAATTTTGCTTGCATTTTTGCGTCTGGTTTGGATTCCCGTTTTACGTCCAGTTTTGCTTCTGATATGGCTTCAAATTTTTCTTCCAGTTTGGCACCAGGAATATCACCAGGTGTTGCTTCCAGTTTTACTTCTGATATGCCTTCAAATTTTCTTCCATTTTGGCTTCCAGTTTTGCTTCTGATATGGCTTCCAATTTTGCTTCCAGTTTGGCTTCCAGTTTTACATCTAGTTTTGCTTCTAGTTTTTCTTCCTGTTTTTCTTCTGCTTTGGCTTCCAGTTTTGCTTCCATTTTTTCTTTCGGTGTGGATTTTGTTGGCTATTACGGGATGACCCGGGTTCTAACTACATGATTACCAACAACCCCTCGACCATTGACCCTTCTGGATACCAAAAGGAAATGAATCGCACAAAGTGCATTGTGAAGTCTCACCCGAGATGGAATCAATGGGTGGCCATAGGAATCAGGTGTCTGCAACCATGGGATGGGATTTACTTCTCTCTCAGGTGCATTAGATATACTCACCAACTAGCCCTCGAATACTCATTCATTATGCTAACTCTAGTTGGATGTTAGTTCTAACCATTGGCACAACTATTCCAACAAAAATTCATTAACTATTATAACAACATATACCAAATGGCATATATTCATCTATTGCAACATAATATTCATATATGAATACTAACTATGACAGTCATCCATTAGTGTTGTTCTACAGATTTCATCAGTTATTCCTAGTGCGTAATATTATTTCCTTGATCATTTTAACATGTTCAAAATAAAATCATTAAGGAAACTATAATCAAAAGTAATGCAAAAATTCACACATAACCCAGATATATTGTGGTTCACCCCCTCGTAGGGCTATGTCCATAAAGATGAGTCACTTCAGCTCTTTATTATTCTTCATGCAAAATCTAGTGTCGCACACTACACATTTCTTCCTCCATTACAATCGATCTCCACATATCACAATAGTCCTCACAAAACTGATAACTTCTAACCAATATACCATCTGACTACCTAACCGACTAACTATTTTCATAGTCCTAATACATTCTACTTATACAAAAAATGGGACAAATCCCTTACAAAAACCCTACTCCTAAGTGGATTCGGTTTTTCCACTTTCTACTGACTCAATCTCAGTTGGTCCATGATCCAACCATTCTCTAAGTCGACGCTTGTCCACTTTCCAACTTCTTCACAACAGTTTGTCCACTTTGTAACCGCTTTTCCTCGGTGTTGGTGTTCCTTTTTTTCTGGCGCTTCTTTTCCTCTATTTCTGGTGCGCTCCCCATTTTTCGACGCTTCCTTGATTTCTTCAAACTTCCTTTATTTTCTTCCAAAATTGGCCTGTGCCAACAGGCCCCCAACATTGAAACCGTGACTCGTCTCGAGTCACTCCCTGACTCGTCCCGAGTCACTCCCTGACTCCTACATATTTCACTCCTTGTTCCAGTGCTTCATACATTTATGTTGCTTGCTGGCATTGCCCCTGAGCCTTATTTCTCCTCCGTCATGGCTTCTACCATCTGCAAGGTGATTGGAGGTTTCAATATTTATGTCCCCTCCAAGCCTATATGCTCCACCCTTGATTTTTCTACGTTGATCTCAATGACCAACTATTCAGTCGTTTCCTGTAGAGACTCCAACTGAGCCTGCCTTGCAATTTTTTATGCCAGCACTGATTTTTCTTCTAATTGTAAAATCTTCATTTTTGCAATTGTCTTAATATTTTTTGGCAGTTACATTGTCTTTTGTATCTGTTTAAAGTCTTCCATTGATGTGTGGACCCTATCCCCCTTTCCTTGCATCTCCTGAAAGATTCCATATTCTTGTACTTGTGTCCACAGTTGGCCACTTTTCTCCAACAACTCTGCCATCTTTTGTATAGCCCGCGCTATATTTTCTGCAAATTTTGTTGTTTCTTTCTCTCACTATGCTCTTAGTTCTGGAGGATTAGTGGGTATTGTGTGCTCCTCCAAATCCTTTATTTGTCTCTTGTACTGTTCCAGAGCCTGAGCTATTTTCTTCATGTTTTCTTTCGATGATACTTTCTTGGATTTTGCGTTGTCCAGGATGGTTTGAAACACTGCGCCAATGTGTTTCTCCATCTCTTCTACCTTATATTGCGCTAAATTCTTCTCCTACCCTTCCTAGATAATTTCTTCCTTCAGTGTGATGTTCTCCTCATGTGATGTATGTAAGTTTGTCGCATACGACCTTGCCCTGGACTGGATTTCCTATGCGACACTAATTTGCAATTTGTATAGTGCCTTTGTCAGGATCTTAGGCAACACCAAGTCTAATGTCTCTATCTCCTTTATAGGTTTCTGTGTCATTTCCTCGTCTATGTACAACATATCAGGTGTTATCATGAAGTTTTCGCTCCCCTGCACTGTGATCTATAATGTTTCCCCTATTGGCATTCCTTCCCTAGTCTCCACTGGTGTGTCTTTTTGTTGTTGCTCTTCCCTGATCTTTAGTTGTTTCAATGCAGTTTTTACCTCCTGCACCTGCTCCATAATTGAATACCTATGCTTCTTGAAATTCTCCCAAGATTATGATAGCCAATATTCAATGGTTGTAGCTACTAGTTCGACGTCATCTACTGTCAGTGATGTGTGAGGTGGTTTTCTATGGGCCTTCGCCTTCTTCCTTGAGCCACTTTCTTTTTCCCATGTTCTCTTCGTTTGGGCCTCTGTTGACTCAAATGTCTCTGGAATGTTGTTGAGGGGTCCTAAATCCCTTTAACTCAAAAGTAGGAACCAAACCGGCCACCAAGGCCCAATTAGACTCTACAATGTTTAATAGTGGAATGGTTCTCCAGATCTTGCGATTCGACCAATTAATCAATGGGATTTAAGTTTTCTTGTGAAGGAGTCTCCTTCAGTTCATATGTTCTCTTTTTGTATTTTCTCTTAGGTGGGACCGATGTAAGATAAAAGTTGGTATAAACCAACTAGGTAAGAAAGTGGGAACAAGTTTAGCTACTAGAGAAGAGGCTGAGCTTGGGATAACCCTTACTCTAGCATGCAGACAATGATCGTCTACCACAGGCCTAGTACTAATACATTTACCGTGCGGGAATTCCAACTATTGAATGAGATACAATTTATCAGAAGAAAACATGCATGCGATAAACGATGGCAAGTAAAATAATTCACTCAACTCTAATCATCAATCACATAATAACACAATGATTTATTTTCATCATTAAAGACAAGAACTATAAAACATTGAATCAGATAACTTATCAACAGATTTAGTATCTCGTACTCGTTACAACATCCATTCATGAGACAAAATGGGATATAATTCTTCTCCACATCCAATCATACATGCTTTTGATGAAAAACACAAAATAATCTATGGTCCTAAACATGACTTCTCAATTAAAGGCTGCTCCAAAATAATTCTTAACAAAACCAAAAATAAAGAGTCTTTGCAACAACCATCGACCCTTAACTAACTGGTTGATGCTCTTATTTATAATGTCTAATTAACTAAAAATAACAATTAAAGTGCAGCTAATGTAAACCAAAATCACCATATGGCGCTTTCTTCTATCAGTTTCTCTGAGAGTCATATCAGAATATCACATTCAGTGGGTGACTCTTCTTGTACTCTGACCACTTGATGAAAAGATCCTCGCATGTGTTGGCATACGGGAATCTATGTTGTTTCATTGGGACCGAGTGAATATCTCTTATCTCTACTGCATGTGCCTGATACTTGACTATTCTTGCACTTAACTATTGCAACATAGCTTGAGCTTTGAATGGGTGCCCCATGAACCATTGCGACTGACCTAGTGCCATATCTGTCACTTTAGCTATTTTCTCGTCCCATGATGAGTCTTGTTCGGCGTGAATTCTGATAATGTCGTGCAAGTCGACAAAGTCGTCGGGTGTGCCAAACTTAGGGAGGCTGATGTTTTTTATTACCTGGTTGATCTTGATCCAAATTTTATTGCACTTGGACCATTTTCCTTGGATTTCCTGATGAGGTTCCCGAGCCATTTTTGCCCAATATTCATCTGAATTCCTTATGTGGTCGATGCTGCTCTCGGTTAGTACCTGGATGCCATGCTCTTCGGTGTCTCAACCCTTTTTCACCACACAGATATAGTCGATCCTTTCCACAGCCTGATGTGCTTTCTCGTACCACCTGTCCATATCCTTGAACATTGCTAGTTCCATGAGAGTGTCTTCTTGAAACTCGGTTATCCTTGCAGTGAATAGGTGTCAATCATTGGTAAATTCACTATAGGCCTCCTAGAATTCTCTCCTTAGAAACATCGCGACCTGTGTGGTGTCCTAGTAATACTTTTCCAAATGGCACAGATGTTCTAATTCCTTCAGAGCAACGACCATTTCTTCTTCATCCCTTTTAGCTCTGTCAAGGTGGCATCTATGATTGCCATCCCTATGTCGATAAGTTAGGATTTATTAGCACACTCTATATTGATTAGATTTTCCTCCATAGTGATGAGGATGGAGTGATCTAAAGTGATCCTCCTCTTCTTGGTGGTCCTCTAAACGATAGATTTCCTTTTCTGATCATAAGCTATGGCATGTATGTTGGCTACTTCATCCATGGGTTCGGGGATTTGTTGGTCTCCCCAGGTGAGTGTATTCCCCAGACTCTCAATGGTATATACTTGTTCGAGCTTGGGTTCTTCAACTTCCTCCCTATGTTCTAAAGGCCCTACTTTTGTTTGTCGCTCATCGAGGAGTTGAGTACCAATCGAAATTGAGGCATCGGGTTTAGGCTTGGTACTTACTTGGTCATCGGCCATTGAAATGACGATTTCTTGTTGTGGAGCTTATTCTTTTGGTTCGCCTGACCTTGGCTCATCCTTTGGACTATTTGTTTAGGTCTCCAGTGCATTGGGTAGCTCAGTGTCCAAGACACTCTCAACTTCTTGTTCGTTCTGTGGAAGCCCCTGGATTTGAGAGTCGGGAACTGGGGAAGATGTCTTCTCTATCTCATTTTCCTCTTCAATACATATAGGGGTCACAAACGATACCTTTGGGCTCTCATCATGATCAAAATCTGGACCAGGGGTCAAATTTTAGCCAAAAATCAACATTCTTGGAATCGCTTCAAAATGGACAAGAGCGTAGGCATCATCATCAAGAACCCAATGCAATTCATTTCGTCTCAAACGAACGTCGGGAGCGAGGGATATCGCGATCTGTCTGAATCGTCAAACAGGTAAAAAAATGGATGCTGACTGTGTAGTCCGTACAGTACGTATGGATGCTGACGTGGCATGACCATACGCTGACATGGTAGAGGTGACATGGCTTGACCATACATGCTGATGTGGCAGGTGACATAGCATTCATTTATTGGATGATAGTTGGGCGAATGTTGTTGTGACACATGGTAGTTATTGGGCAAATGATTGGGTGCCACGTGGCCCAATCATGGGCTTCCACGTGGCACCCCGGTATTGGTCTATTTGGTTTGTTAATCAAATTTTTTTATGGAGTCCATGGGATTCGAACCCCGAACCTCCCACAACAGTCAAATCTTTGGTAAAGTCCGCCGTGCCAATGGGTCACACGTTGATCCTTGATAGTGATATGTATTTTAAAATATTTAAATTAATGTAACCTTTGATTCGACGGAGGGTCGGGCCAGGGCTTAGCCCCGACCCAAGGTTTTATTACATTACACATATGGCCGTGCCATATTTGTTTGCTTAGGAGTTGGTATTGTTCATGGAGCCCAGTCCCGATTTATATATAACCACAATACAACGCGCGTGGTTTTTGGTTTATGGCAAGTGGTTGTGCCTCCAGTCACATAGCGTATTACATGTGACCCTACACCATGCGCGCGTGGTTTTTTAAATATGGTTGAAACAGTTAAAGTTTTAGCCCATGGTCTTTTTTGTTAGTCCATATGACTTCAACCTTAGCACAGTGGTTTTAAAACAGTTTTGGCAGTTGGCCCTTTTTACATTTGCGCACGGTCGTATGGACCCCTATGTGCCCAGGTGCTAGGCGGTTAGGGGCTGGTGTGCCCATAACCGTCCTATAGTTCACACTGTTGGTGCGGTTGTGTCTAGTGTTGGGTTTTCATGCTATATATTACGTGTGTGTCGGGTTCATTGGACAAGGGTGCGTTTTGTAGATGCAGAGACAGCAAGCTTGAAGGAGGAAAATGGAGGAGGCCTAACTTCTTCATCTTTTGGCCGATTGAGGTGCTGTAAAAGCCCAGCTAGGGGTTTTTGGACATCCTGAATCCATTGGAACTATTATCAAGGCCATTTGAAGATTTTTTTTGTAGGATTTTATCCATTGAAGTTTCAGCAAGCTCTAGGGAGCTTGAAGCCCTCATTGATTGAGGACATGTTTTGGTGAGCCTATGTTTGTTTTCTGTGATTGAATAATCATTTTTGGCTAATTGCTATGCTTTGAACACATTGGGACAGGTTTCAAAGGCTGTTGAGGAATTTTACAGGTTTTTTTTCCAAAAAAAATCTCAGGGAAGCTTATGGCCACATGTAGAAGAGGTCATGCCCGGATGAGCCATGATCCATTTTCAAAGTTCTATTAGTCATTTTTGGGGTTTTTATGTGTTCTAATCTCAATAGTACAGTCTATTTTTCCATTGGAGTTGAGAAGCAGGTTGTAAAAGGACTTTTGACAAATTAATCCTAGAGAGCCAAGTCCATTGATGGAGGCTCAAGGAGATGTAGCCTGGAGGGGGGTGAACTCCTTTATCATCTTGTTATTGTTGTGAGTTTGATGGTTTATTTGCTGCAAGTTATGTTGTTGTGTATTTATTGAAAGTACATATATAATCATTTAAAATAACATATCCTCACACATAAGCATTTACAAGAAGATACATGAACTTAACACATAAGTTTATCTTGCATATTTTAACACATGAAGAAAGGTCCTGTAAAGTTTATTTTAATGAAGTA